>JH651282.1:50838-316639 GCA_000260095.1 Tetrahymena borealis | reverse complement strand
CCTCACCTATTTTATTTTTTTTAATTTTTAAAACATAATAGCAGCAATAGCATTGGAGTTCAAGGTGCTAGTGGGTTAGGGTCTGCTTTAGGAAATTGCTCATAACTTACTACATTAACTCTTGATTTATAGTAAAATTTTATATATATTATTTTCTTCCACTATTAACACAAATTTATTCCCTCTCTTATGTTATTTTTTTACTTAATTCTTTAAATATAATAGCGGAAATAACATTGGAGGTCAAGGTGCTAGTGGCTTAGTGTCTGCTTTAGGAAATTGCTCATAACTTACAACATTAGCTCTTGATTTATAGTAAAATTATTCTGTTCCACTTTTTAACACAAATTTATTCTATCTACTATGTTATTTTTTTAATTAATTCTTTAAATATAATAGGAGAAATAAAATTGAAGATCAAGGTACTTGTAGTTTAGGGTCTGCTTTAAGAAATTGTTCATAACTTACTACATTAATTCTTGATTTAAGGTAAAATTTTCTATTATTTTACTTTCTTCCATATTTCTAAACAAATTTATTCCCTCTCCTATGTTATTTTTTTACTTAACTCTTTAAATATAATAGCAGTAATAATATTGGAGATCAAGGTGCTAGTGGCTTAGGGTCTGCTTTAGGAAATTGCTAATAACTTACTACATTAACTCTTTAATTAAAGTAAAATTTAAATTATTTTATTTTCTTCTACATTTCAACACAAATTTATTCTCTCTCCTATGTTATTTGTTTACTTAACTCTTTAAATATAATAGCATCAATAGAATTGGAGGTCAAGGCGCTTATAATTTAGGGTATGCTTTAGGAAATTGCTCATAACTTACTACACTTAATTTAATGTAAAATTATTTTCTTCCACATTTCAACACAAATTTATTCTCTCTCCTTTTACTAAACTATTTAAATTTAATAGGATAAATAGCATTTAAGATCAAGGTGCAACTAGTTTAGGGTCTGCTTTAGGAAATTGCACATAACTTACTACATTAACTCTTTTATTAGGGTAAAATTTAATATTATTTTATTAGGTTTGCTTATTTATTATTTATTTATTGAATTTAAAGATTAGAAAATGTAGAGGTTATAAAATCTAAAATGATGAGAATAAAGAGATTAGTGGTTAAAAAGTTAAGGTAAAAATTTACAAATTATTTATAAATCTTAATGTTTTTTAAAATATAAATTTTATAGAAAATTATGAATCAGTTAAAGAAATATAGATAGATAATTAAATAAGAAATAAAATTTGAATTTAAATAAATAGATTAATATAATATTATTGTAAAATATACATTTGAATATATATTGATTAAATATTTTATAAACAATTTAACACCTCTATTTTGAAGTAAATTTATATCAAATAACTAAAATTCTATTATTTTGTTGAAGCGAGTGAGGGTGCTTCATCTTGAACTAAAAAATATGTTTTTCTTTTAAATCCTTACTCCTTTTAAATTTACTAAATATATTATTATGAATCATCCTTTTTATAACCGAAAAATAATTTAGTTTTTTCCTTAATATAATTTATGAAATATACATTTTGTATAAATATTTTTGTTTGGTTTCAATTCTTGATAATTAATTCAGGTAAATTTTCTATCTCATTAGTTATGAATGTCTAACACAGTATTATAAATTTTCATGATAACAGTTATTTACATTTTACTTACAAACTTTTCTTGAATCATAAGTGTCAAGTTTTGAATAAAAAGAATAGAGGGTATTATGTCGAATGAATATTTTTTAGGTGTAAGGTTTCAGTTAATCTATGAAATAAAAATATCTTCTAATTTAATAAATTCAGAGAATATATTTATTTACAACAATCGGATATTGAGTTATTTCTATAAATTAATACTTAATCACTTGAACTTAAACCCAAGCTACAGTGGATCACTCGAGCTTTTGAGCAAATCTTTAGGAATTATTATAATTATTACTTGAAATTTTAATAATTAAATATTTTGTCAGATTTCAAGATAGTGACTTTGATTGATAATTTATTTGTGCAATGTTAATTTTGTTAACTTTATATTTTTCATTTTATTAAATTTTTTTATATTAATTTTTAGGAAATGATTAGAGTTAAGTCATTTTAAAATGTTTAAGATAATAATTTGGATCTAATAATAAGAAAATAAAAAATTATTATAATTAGAGAAATTATGATTACACAATATTAATTTTTTGAGTAGTAAGTTGAAGTTGATATCTTCATTTTAAAATTCACTTTTAATTAAAAATTAAAAAGATTATAATTTTTATTAAATCATCAAAAGAAAAAAGTTGTTTTGAAATACAAAAATAGCAGTAAATTTATCTATTGATTATTTAATTAATATTAATTAATACATCAATAAAACTTAAAAATTGAGTATAGAAAAAAAATAAAATATTAAAAGAAAAGGAAGGAAATGATTTCATCTAATTATGTAAATTAAATTTATAAATAATGACTTAGAGTAAAACTTATTTTTATATCAATAGTTAAAAGAAATTTAAAATAATGGCTTATAACTAACAATTATTTAGAGGTAAATTTATTAATAAATTTAACATAAAGAAATAAATTTTAATTTAAAAAAGTGATTAATAGAGTTTTGATGATATAGTTACAATTTTAAAGGAAAATACCTTATAATCTTATAGTATTCACAGTATTTCTATATCTTTGAAGTAAATTATTAACTCAAAATAGAATCAAAAAACTAAATTCTTATGTAGGATATAAAATTTAGACAATCTCGAAACATTTATAGGGCTATTAATAAATTTTTCTTCAACCAAATTCTTAGATCTTCATATCAAGTAAAGACATAATTGATTTTAATGATATAGTATTTTGTTTTTCTTATAATTTTTATAGTTAAGTAAATATTATTTATAAGGGATATATTATTTAAATTATATGAAAAAATTTAATTTAATTTTTTATCCTATAGGGAATTTATATTTAATAATGATATAAATTCATCCCTTTAGATTCTTGGAAAGATTAATAGCTTAAACTCTGTTTAATCTTTAAAACTCAAATTAATTGTAAGAAATTTTAACAAATAGACTCTACTAAGACTAAAACAACTCCTATGTTCATTTCTTAAACTATATTATTTATACCTAGATATTAAGTATTCAAAAACAATATTTATCCATTAAATTTTCATGAAAACTATTGTTTAATAATAGATAAGAACTACTTAGTTTGGCAAAAAAGAATGAAAACTATTTCGATTTAATGACATTTATGAAAAACGAGAAAAGACTAGTTTAATTTAAATTTAAGAAATAACTAAATTAGATTTAAAAAAGATGTTTTGATGATATTGATTATTTTTGGAATAGTTGATATATTAAAAATGATAATATATAATATGGTTTTTAACTTAAAATAATAAATGTGCTTCATAAAACATAAACTGTCATTTCATTAGTCAATAAATAAGCTAGAAAATATTTTATTAACTTGATTTGATTATTGTATTAATGTTTTCTTTCAATATTGAATTATCCTTATAGGGAATAGTAAATATTATTTTAATCATAATTAATAATGTCTATGAAGTATTTTTCTAATGACATCATATCCTATTTTAAGAGAGAGTATTCATCCTAAATTTTATCTAGTAGGAATTAATATAGGGTACTTTATAATTATTATTTATTAATTACAATATCAAAATCTGGTAATTATTTGTAATTTTCTGAAATATCTTAAAATAGAGGTTCTTAAAGTAGATATTTCTTAAAGTAGAGCAGGTACGGTATTTAAGAAAGATTTGTAATAAAATATAAAAGGATTATCTTTAAATGTAAATGAAAAAACTAATATGAATTTAATGGAATAACAGACAAAGTATTTTTCTTAAAAATCTTCATTAATATTTCTATTTTATAATATTAGATAAACTCTAATAGTTTTTCTCTTTTATTTGAGTTCTCTCATTTAACAATCCTTAACTTGAAGAGGAGGGGTTCCATTTTTTACAATCAAAAAGAATTAAATCTATCATTATTTTATCTTTTGAAAGATAACCATTTTGTGGTCAATAATGTCATTTAGAGTTGTAGTCCTACATTAATACGAGTAATTCTAAACAGGAAGTAATTAAAAGTTTTTCAAAAGATAGCAGATAATGATTTTAATTTCTAGAGTTGATAAGTGCTGTCCTATACAGTTTCTAGGTCCAGACGAAAATGTTAGAGGATTGTTAGGTTTGATGTTAGATTCCATCCATCTTTCAGGTTTAAATTCCATGTAATCATCTTCATATAAGAATTAGTCAGCCAAGTACAATAGATCTGAAGCATAGTGATTTTTTTAAATTGTTATCCCTAATACTTAGGTATCTTTTTTAATCTCTCTAATTAAAGTAAGCGGTGCTCTGGAGAAATGTCTAAAGGATTCTTTGATTGCACAATTTAAATAGTTCATTTTTTATAATTGCTCATAAGAGATTTTATCTTCAACAAAATACTTTTAGATTTCTTCCCTTAATTTATTTTGACTGTCTTCATTTTTGCTAAGGAAATATAATAATAATGATACTCCATATCCTGTTGTATCTTATCCACCTGCTAACATACCTAGATACTAACTCAATATTTAATTAATTGGCATTTCATCAGGTTTTTTTATATGTAAATGGATTAGCTCATCAAATAAATTATTGTTGGTTGCTGTATTTTGAATTTCTTTCTTTCTATTTTCGATTATTTTTGTTAGTTATGCTCTTATTTAACCATATACATTCAGTACTTACTTCTCACCATTTGTAACAAAGTATTTATAAGCATTATCTTTGAACAATAATACTTTAAGCTTATAAAACACACTCTGTTGTACATATTTACTTGAGAGTTTTGAAGCCAAATGCATCTTCTCTCCAAAGAACAATTATGTATCATCAACATCTTATTCTATTTTGTCAGTAAATAAAAACCTTGTAACAACTTTGAAAGCGAAAATTGTCATGTGGCTAATCAAATTTAAAGGTTTAGTTTCTTCCTTTTCTTATTAGCTTTTAAGTTCTTTTTCTACTTCCTATACCTTTTCTTAACTAAGTTGTTCTATCATAGGGACTACATTCTTTAAATACTCAAAATTGAAGTAGGTAGATAGATGATTTCTTTGAGTTTTCCATTGCTCAAAATAAGACATTAATAATCCATCTTTTAATAATGTTTAAAAGCCTATTGAAAGTCTAGCCTTTTCAGTAGTGTTAGCTGATATCTAATTGAATTCTCTGATAGACTTATCATCACAAAACAATATGTAAGGAGTAAATAAAGTATTTGATAGGATAAACTATAGATTTGAGTTTTTTCTCTTCTCTAATCTCAGAAATTATAATGAATCTCTATTATCTTCATAAGATTTATTAATGAAATAAGTGAAACCCTTCAATGGATAGAAGTAAATTTTAGCTTAGTTTCCCATTTTAATCTTATAATAAGCTATCCAAAACAATGGTTTTATAAATACCAAATAGATGCAAAAGGCAACTAAAATGCTAATAACTAATAAAAGCATAAATCTATATCTTGTTTTTTATTTAAATAGATCTATTCAAAAGTAAGTAAAAAATAACAATTATTCTTGATATTTGCTTATTTTTTGTTAAAATATTGTAAAAGTGGATATTTCTCAATGTTGATCAAATTTGTAATCGTCTACTTTATCATAATACATCATATTTACTATATCTTTTAGGGAATTTAAAATAACTACTTTATCAATATATTTGACTAATAGCCTTATTATTGTAGTTAATTCTCATAATAATTATTTTTGAAGAATTAAATGGTATAGGATTAAGTTAGATAACCATATTCTAGGAAATTAAAACCAGTTTTTAAAGTTATTATAAAGATCTCTTCTAAAAATTTAATCTCTTTCATTTTTAAAAAAATGTCCTTAATATAAATCATCTTAATTAAGGATTTGAGGTATTCTAAAATGTAATAACTTAAATAATTTTTGAGAATAAATAAATAAAGAAAGAGAATATAAAAAGGAATAATATGAAATAATTAATGATATTAGTTAGTTATTTTAAAAGAATAATAAAAATATCCTTGAATGTTTGGTGATCAGAAATAGAATATAGAAAGAATAATAGAAAAGAAGATTTGTTCTTTTTATGGAATTATTTATTAATTACAATATTATATCTTTTTTTAATAATTTCAAAATTTCAAATAAACAAACAATATTTAATAAAAAAAATAATCAAAATTAATCATAGTTTTTAGTAAACAAGTAAATAGTATCTTCTAAGATTACAAAATTAATGAAAGATTTATAATTTTATGACTCTGATTTACAATCAGATAACCCTGATGATTTTCTTTCAGATCATGAGCCTCCAAAAGATATAGTTAGAGAAAAAAAACTTCTTAAAAAAACAGAGTTATTGAGAATTTACAAAGAAATATGGCAAGTAAATTAGCATAATTAATACTGAATTATCTATTTAATGCAATTTTTTTCAAAAAATGAAATAAAATATTAGATAGGTAAAGGATTACCTAAACCTGCCAGATATGATTAGATTAAATTACAATATGAAGAAGTTTAAGATCCAGATACCTAAAAAGATGATAAAACTGAAGAATAAATGAAGGAGGTTTTTGAATCTTATATTAGTCATGTTAAGACAGTTCCTTAAATTACCCCTAATTTAGGTAAATTGATCTTACCAAATAAATAAAATTAGAAAATGTTAATATAAAAAAGGAATTTATTAGTTTGAAGAATGGATTGAATAAGTTATTGAAAGCATGAAGAAGGGAGAAGTTTGTTTTATAATTTTAGAAATTTTAAAGTATGATGAAAATAAAATGAAAGTTCTTGATCAAAAAAAATATTACATGTTTTATCTTGAAGATTGGACTACTGTTATTGATCTCAAATAAGATATGACTATTCTCAAAAAGGTTCTTCAAAAAGGAGAAGGTAACCATAGAACAGAAAAATAAGATGAAATTATAGGTAATTTTTTATTAATTAATCAATATTATCTTAAGTGAACTCTGTTCAATAGAATTAAAATAAGCAAAGTTAAGTTTTAAAATAGATTTCAATTGGACTGTTGGATAAACTTTGGCAATTTTTTTCATTATTGTTTAGATGTTTTATTTATTTATATTTATGAATATTGAAATAAGTAATAATCATTATGCATTATATAAAATAAAGTGAATTATTGTTTGAAGAGAGGTGAATAAGAAATATTAGAAGAATTTAATGATGATAGTATTCAAAGAGTTGAACATTTACTTGAGAATGGTATGTCAGAAGTAGTTTGGAGAGTAATTAGATCGATGAAAGATAAGGAAATCGTTGAGTGTGATATTAAATAGGAAGCTTTCATTAATATCGAATCAGAATAGAATAAAGAAAAATATAAAATTAATGAATAAGATGCTGATACTAAGTATTCTTTGAGTATTAATTTGAAGTAACTTATAAGAATTGATGATATTTTTAGTGACTAAAATGCTATTAAGAAGGAAATCCTTAAAGGTAACTCCACTGCTAAGCCAGAAAAAATTGCTAGAATTTATTTTGAATTGAAGATAGAAGTTAATGGGGAATATATTTATCAAAGTCTAGATGGTGATTTCCCAATTTTAACTGAAAAGTAAGTATTTGATTTTGAATTTCTTGAATCAATCAGTTCCTGCTGGAAATTCTATTTGGATGAATACAAAATATCTAAATTACTTAAAAACACTTTGAGAAGAATGAAGAAATAAGAATATTCTATCCTTGAATGCAGAGATAAGACTCTTATTCAATATGGCTAAGATTTTGAAATCATCAAAGAAAAATGTAATGGATAAATACCTGATTTGGTTAAATATCACATAAAACTATATAATTTCACAGATGGTAAAAACACCTTCACCATGACAATTGATGAAAAAATTGAATAAGCTCAACGCAAAAAAGTTGTTGGAGTTAAGTTAATTAAGGTAATACTCATTATTATTATTATTATTCTTTGATACTTTAGTGCTAATAATTATAACAAATTCATATGAAAATTAGATTGATTAAATTAATTGATTAATCTCTTTATATCATTTTCTAACTCACTCAAACACTCTATAAAATAGGAATAAAATTATAAGAAAGCTTGTAAAACTTTTGAAGCTATAAATGCTTTCTTTGAATTAGGAAAGTTTTTGGGAGAAGATGCTATTAAAGTAAATCCTGTAAATATTTTTATACTTTATGGAAGGAATTATTTAATAATAAATCTATTTTTATAATAAAAAGCATAAGTTATCTAGTTTATTGAACACTTCTCTGTGCTACTAAAAGATTAGTAAATGGGATAAGTTAATTATGGCTTGTGAAAAGATTCTTGAAATTGATCCATAAAATGCTAAGGCTATTTATAGAAAGTGTATTGCTTTATAAGAATAATCAGATTTTGAAAAGGGAATAGAGATTCTCACTAATCTTTTGAATCAAAATAATCAAATAGAATAAGCTTAATTGGCAGAATTATAGAAACTTAAAGCATAGTTAATAAAATCTCAACAAGATTACGTTAAAAAGTAGAAATAAGTATTCTCTAAGTTATTTAGTTGAAAATATTATTTTATTTATTTTATTTCTAATTTACTTCTCAAATAACTAAATATTTATCAATAAATAAATAAATAAATTAATAAATTAATTTGGTTTACTTTTTATGGATATCTTTTATGTATTATTTTTTGAGATAAAAATATTTTTAATTAGTATCCTAATAATGAATGATATAGTTAAACATGTATTTGATATTAGACGTTATGGATTATATATGTCAAGCGAATAAACAAGCAAATAAACAATGCAATATTTATTTCCAAGTATATTTCTTCATTCAATCTATAACTAAATGTCTAGTTCTAATAAGAATTTATTAAATTGATTTACTTTTTGTTATCAGACAATTATTTATTTTTTAAATAAGACCTGCTAATTCAAAATAAAATTTAGAATAAAGAAAATCTATAAGATTTAAAGATTAAAGGCAGATAAGCAAATAAAACTCAATAGTAGCAAGCAATTGATTATACTTAATTGAATAGGAACTAAAAGGAGAAAGATTGTTAGAGATAATTTAAGTATTATAGCAAAAGATATAATTAGCAACCGTTAGGGCAAGAGATAATACAATTAGAATTAGTATTTGAATTAGTAAGCAAGTTGCTGCTTTAATTAGATTCAACATCTAGTAGTTAATCAATACCTTTATTATAGGAATATATATCAGACTATACAATTCAGTGATCTCTGTTGATAAATGTCTTAAACGTAACAAGTAGAATAAATAGATGATAGTTAAATTGACATGATTTAAGATGACCAAATCGAATCAACAAAGAGAAAATAATTGGCAATCTTAAAGAATGGAAAGGAGTTTGATTGGGTCAAATATAAAACTGAATAGTGCTTTGATAAAGACTGTATTCTAAATGATAGGAAGAAGGAAACTATATTCCCTCTGCTGCATGAGTGTGAGAGATGGCATAATTTATCAGACAGGAGACGTTAGATTATAGTTAAAGACAAGAATAAGTTTAATTATAGCAGACTTTACGTCAGGGATACTGATAAAGAGGATACACGATATTGTATGAACTTTTTCGAGTTTCTTTATCATCCTTAGAATTTTAGATCCAAAGAGTGTCCTTCTGTAACTAATTAAGCAAATGGTACTGACAGCAACACTTCATTTTAGAAGGACAGCAAATCATCTTGCATTTACGGGATGTTTTGCCCTTACTATCACAATTAAATTGAAAGAAATGACTGTGTGAATGACTTAAAAGCGACTAAATATATGGCCGCACCCAAAGAGAAATTCACACAAAGTCTACTTGATGACTTCAATAATATCTAATCAAGTAACAAGTAATTAGAAAAATTGTATGAGCAAATGAATGCATAGAAAATTGTTCTGAATAGTTTTAAAGGGAGTTCACCAGAATTGGCTACCCCTTTACCTAAGAATGAATCTCCACTAAATGAAAAATTAAATATTTTATCAGGATTAGAAAAGGGAGTAAGTTTAGAAAATAGAATCAACTTTAACACAGCAAATGCTCTCTTAGATAATTATGATGACACAGGATTTGATAGAAATGAAAATAATATTTTAGATCCTATCAATGAAAATGAGGAGAAACCTGCCAATTCGAAGAACAGCGATACCAATTCTCAGGGTAGAAGTTCAAAAGGAGAGAAAGCAGGCAATAAAAAATCTTATTCGCCAAAAAGTAAGACGATGATAAACTTAGAATAAAAGGAATCAAAGAAGAAAGGATAAGCAAATGCCAATAAAGAACCAACACCCCAAGCAGAATAAAAAGATTCTGATTTTTCTTACAAAGTGAATGAAGTAGCTTAGAATGGCGAATCTAAATTCAAATAGGAAGTAACGAACTCTAAAAAGAATAAAAAAATAGCTGAGATTTAGCAATAAGAAAATAAGTACAGTTCCAGCAGTTTAAACATCATTGAAACTAAATCTAAAAATGACTTAGATATTACTAAGTAAGCTTCTAGATACACTGATCTTAGCTCAAATGATGAGTATTTGAAAGAATTTTCTGATGTCTCCACTTAAAGATAAGGAACTAAAACTTATTAGTACAAGCAATATTTAGGTCACGAAAGCTCAACAGTTGAATTTAAAAACTATTAAAAACTCTCTTCCTGCAAAATTTAAAAAGATATGAACGCTATTTTAAGATTGTAAGAATATGGGCAATATATCTGTGGTTTCTTAAATCATAAAGGAGGCACAATGTAATTAATCAATTTTAATTAATCTTATAAAAGAATAGATAAATCGAAAGAAATAATCCTATTAGACTAATAAATTAACAAAAACTTTTATATATTTTAAGGATTTATAAAGATATTTATCATAAATTAATAAACTAAAGGTATATTGGAGTTCATGACGAAGGTTGGGTTGATGGCATTACTTTAAATTCAAAATAAAAGGATTGGTTTAATTAGAATATAGATTATGTGACTGCTTAAATTGAACCAAGATTGGTTGTTGGAGAAGTTAGAATCAATTACTTTGAAGTTGTAGGAAAACCTTGCTAGTTACTTAAAGATTCTAAAAATTATATAATTGAACTTCAAGTTGTTAAAACGAGTTATTCAGACATATATTTCTACGAGAACAACGCTTACATTAAGAAATAATCTTCTTTAACTAAAATGTCAATTTAAGAAATTAAGTAAAACTATATATATTAAAATACTGACAATTAAATAATTGTTAAATAAATAAATTAAATAGATAAGATCTTTAGGTTAAAATAAAGAAGCAGTTGAGATCTGAATAGAATAGTATTTAAAAGATTGTAATTTATTTCTCAGTTCAACATATTTATAATTTATTTATTTATTTATTCAATTTCATTATTAATAATAGTTTATGAATGGCGATATGAAAGAACTTGACTCTTACAATTTATTGGAGTTAACAAAATTTGAAAATAAATTATTAAATATCTTAGATTATGTAAAAAAATAATAAGAAGAATTGAGAAAATAATAATGAAAAGAGAGAGAGTAAGTGAGTGAGAGAAAAAGAGAGATAGATAGAGAGTCGCTTCATATTTCTTTAACTGTTTCAGATGAGTTTTCAAAATAAATTTTGTAAATAATTAAATATTTAATCTCTCAGATTCTTAAACTCAACCAGTCTTATCCTTTAGAAATAAAAATAGGTGTTACCTTCCTACCTACCTATGGATCATTTACCTAACAATAAATCAACCACCAAATAAATCTATTTATTCAAGATTGCTTATTTAAATTTTCAATTAATTGTTCCTTATAAACAAAATTAAACTATTCTAGATTAAAATATTTATAGTGAGTGACCGACTCTCAACCAAATAAATTAATGTTAATAATAATGATTTTAATAATACCAAGAAGAAATATATAGATAGTTAAAATTCCTATTATTCTCTTGTCTCTTGTTCATATTATATAAAAATGTTACATTGAAGTATTAACTTAAAAAATAATAAATATTCTTTTTATCTTCATCAAAATCCTTTTATCAATTCATCAACACAATTCACCCATTCAATATTTTCTTCTAAATTCTGATCCTCTAAAAAAGCTATATTTATTTATTTTTTTAAATGAAAATTCTATTAACTAATTACTTATGATACTTAAATCATTTGATTGAAATTTATAAAGTAAATGTTTTAATTAATTTGATGTAATAGTTGAATTAAAATGATGTAATTTTTAACTTAGTAAAATTTAATTAATTGGATTATTTAAAAATAAAAATAAATCGAAATGATAATAATTTAAAAAAGATTTGGGCATACACTATGAAATATATTTGATTAATTAATTGATGACAATATTTTTTTAAAAACTATATAAATATTGAAAATAAGTTTTAAAATAATAAGAAAATAAATAATCATTAACTGCTTTGAGAAGAGGAGGAAGAGAATGAAGAAGAGGATCTTGAATTAGAGTTTGATGATGAATTTGAACGAGAAGAAGAAGAAGATCCTGAAGAGTTAGAGGAAGAAGAACGGGAAGATTAACTTTTCTTTCTGCTTCTATTTTGATTATCTTTATTCTATTCTTTGCCACTTTACTTAGGATTTTATCTATCCTTATCATTAGATGATTGCTTTGAAATTTCTCTAAGAGGCTTATCTGCAGAACTCTTTTCTATTTTTTCAACCTTTTCAACTTTATCAGATTTTTATTCTTTTTCATTATACTTATCACTCTTGTATTATTATTCTGATTTATTTGATTACTTTTTATCTTATCTTTCCTTTGACTTGCTCTTTCTATCTCTTGATTTACTCTTTCTTCTATCCTTTCTATCTCTAGAAGATGATCTTTTAGATCTTGAATCCTTTTTAGAATCCCTATTATCTCTTCTACTATCTCTTTCTCTTTCTCTATCTCTATTTCTATCCTTTTCTCTTTCTCTTTCTCTAGAGCGGCTCTTTGATTTTCTAGAGGATTACTTCTTTGATTCAGTCTTACTTTAAGTTTTTGATTTAGGAGAAGTACTCTTTCTTTTTTCTTTATCATTGGTAGTTGTTTTTGATTTCTTTGAACGAGAATCAGATCTTTCTCTTCTACTCTCTTTCTTTTTATTGTTATCTCTACTAGAGCTTCTCTTTTTTCTTTCATCTTTATTTTCCTTTGATTTAGGCTTATCCTTTTCTTTTTCTCTTTCTTTTTCCTTTTCTTAATCTTTATCTACCTAAACATTTTCTTGCTTTTCTTCTTTACTTTCAGGCTTATCATTTGATTCAGTTTTATCTTATTTGCTAAAACGATTATTCTTTTCTTCTTTCCCGCTTTCTCTATCAAATTTATTACTTCTATTTCTATCTCTGTCTCTATCTCTATCCCTTCTTTCATTTGATCTGGATCTTGATCTTGATTTACTACTTTTTCTCTTATATCTATTATCTCTAGATTTATCAAAGGTTCTTTCATTTCTATCTCTTCTACCTTAATTATCATGACCTCTCTTTCTTCTATCAGATTCATCATCGATTCTGCATATATTCATCAACTAAGATGATTTATCCTTATCAGCTATCTTTACTTTTACCTTTGTTTCTCCATACTTTAAGTTCATTGAGTGCAAGAAAGCTTTGCTAAATTCTTATTAATTTTCGAACATAACATAAGCAAATCCTCTTTACTTTCCATTCCACTTATCAACAGGTATTTTAACATCTTTAACCTTTGCATATTCTGAGAATAGCTGTCTTACTCCAAGAACTGTAGCATTATCGGGTAATCCACTAACAAATAAAGTATCATCGATGCTGAAACCCATGATTCTACGTAATTCTTCAGGTGTAATTGAAGGTTAATTTAATCTTTAAAGTTACTTAACTTACTATTGTAACTAAGCATTTCTCTTTTAAAGTTCTTTCTAAACTTCAGTGTAATCAATTTTTATTTCATAAGAACGAGTTGATAATGCAAAAGTTAAAATATCTCCATTTTGAAGTTCCCTATCAGCTAATTTTTCCAAGATTTCTCCATTAACAAAAGAACCAGACTTAGACTCCATATCAATCAATCTAACTTTATTACCCTCTTCGCAAATAATACAAGCATGCAAACGAGAGATACTAGGATGTGCAAGCAAAACGCTATTAGTCTTATATTAACCCATATAATAGTAACTTCTACCCTTCAATGAAATGGTTTCAAGTAATTCTCCATCTTTACTCACATTCAAAGTTATTGATGGCAATAATATCTTATCATTCTACAATGGGAATTTAATTAACAACCACTTTTTCAAATCACTATTTTCATTAATATCTGCTCTAACTTTCTCCAATATCCTACCAACTTAATTCTATCCCTTATTACCTACTATACCCCAAAACAAATTACTAGGAGATTCTTCATAAAATCTGCATACTATTTATCTAATTTTTAATAATAAAGAATATATAAACATGGCTGATTATTAATAATAGAATTATTATAAATGCCAAAATAAATAATTAATAGCAGGCATTTATAAAATAATAGACTATTTCATCTCTATTAAACCAAAATTTATCATTTTAATCTTAATTTTTAATTTTTTAATAACATTATTTACTTTTCTTCAGTCAATCTCAATCTTTCTCTCATTTCAAGAGAACGACGGAACTTATCTCTGATAAGGATTTCCATAACCTTTAAACGCTTTACATCCCAATCAGCAGGGTCTTCAATTGCTGAAGCAATCTCAATTAATTCATCAGGAGAATCAACATTTGCAATTCTCTCCTTTGTTTCAAAATTAGGAGCTCTTGCTCCCTAGAATGCTACACTAACTGAAGGATATAGCATACCTTCATATAATACCCAAGAGGGCTCATCATTATTAAGGAAACTAAAATAATCTTCAAACTTATCTATAACCTAATCCTTTGGCTTATGTACAAGATAATTGACCAATCTATTGTTTATATCGTCACTCATGCTGGCTTATTTATATTGATTTGATATGTATGTATCTAACTCTAGATTAATCCCAATTTTAATTTAATTTATAATCTATTGTTTCTATTTATAATTCAAAAGATATATTTCATTTACCCATCTAAATATAAATAAATATATATGTTTTATTTATTATCTCTAAATTTGTATATTAAAATAAACAAATCAAGTCATTCATTTAATTATTCAATCAATCAATCAATAAATAAATCAACCAATCAATTAATTCCTCCAAATTATTATTTTGTTTTCATCATTAATTTATTATGTTTAATTACATTCTTTTAATCTAAATTAGTATTTTAATGAAAACAAAACTAAAAATATAAATTACTTATATTAATTATAACTTTGATTGTATTTAATTGCATCTAAAAATTTATAATTACCCCTGTTTAATTAAAATGTTTTTATATTAAATCCTAATTAGCTTACCCTATTGTTGAAATAATATCATACTTCTCAAAGGTGATTCCAATACTACTTATTTCTTATCTATAAAATTAGTAAATTTCCTTATACAACCCTTAAAAGACCTAATCTAAGAAAATATTGTAGTAAAAAACACTATTACTAAAAGAATAAATTAAAAAATAATATCATTTAAGACTAAATAGTAAATGAAAGGATTAACCTCTTAGCCATTCAAAATGTATTAAAAATGCTTTTTATTCTCTAGCTTCAAAAACTTAACCATAACTAGTAATTAATTATTAAATAAAAATCTTTGTGTATTGATTAATGTAGAGTATTAACTGTAGATTAAATGATTAACACATCTTTTACAAAAATAATAAAATAACAAACTTTTTAATTTTTAAAATTATTTATAGTATGCCTTCTAATATTGAAAATACTATACACGGTAGTGTTGGCAATTTAATTTATGTATTTTTATAATCTTATCATCTATAAAAAAATTATAATGATAAATAGAGTAAGTTAAGAGATTCACAATTAATTTTGACAGTGTTAATTTTTATTTTTAAAAAAATAATTTACTTTCATCTTCATTTATCTGATTTGTTGTCTCAATCTAATATCATTCTTCAAACTTTTTACTATTATGAAATAATTATTTTTTAATAATTTTTGATTTTTAATAAATAATAAATAACAATGAATGAGTAAAACATAATTTAAGATTCATAAAAATTGATAGATGATTTTTCATATTGAAACTCAAATAATTTGAAATTATCTAAAATAATGAAAATAATAGACAAATAAATGATGAAATAAAGAGTTTTTTAAAATAGAAACAAGAGATAATTTTAATGAAATTAATGAGTCTAACAAAAATACATGATAATTTATAATTCTGATGGCATACAATAGGATCTAAGCGCCAATTTGGCAAGAAATTTTTAAATAGATTTAATTAGTCTTATTAATTTTGATTATTTAACGAGATTCTTTTGCGCTCACTCATTCAAAAATTGAATTCCATCCAGCGTTTTTGTGTAATAAATATATCCTAATTCGATGAATTGATCGGAAGTCATAATAAATAACAAAAAAACAAATAACAAATACAAAAAATCTTATAAATACAAGCAAAAATACAAAGAGAACTTTATAAAATAGAAATGAAAACTTTTGACTTAATTGTAGTTACTGGCAGCAAGGCTATAGATAAACAAGTGTTTTTGATGCTTTCAGGTAAAAATATCATAGGAACAAATATCAAATGTACTACCGAAATTGATTTGGAACTCATAAAACCCTAACACTTCGAATTACTAGTTACAAAAACTGGTAGATTTACTCTAATCCCTTTAGTTGGGGGTATGTAGATTATGAGCAAGAATAAAAAGCTTAAGGAATTACAACCCAATTAATGTTATGATTTAGACTTAAAGTAAACATTCTACATTGAAAGAACTTATTCCTGCTACTTGGATGAATCTGTTAATAAAAAAAGTGCAGCTAAAGCTGATTCTGGTAAATAGTCACTCTGGACACCAAAATAAAAACAATAAGAAGTGAAAGAAACCAAAAAGAAGGTAAAAAAAGAAATTACTTAAGATGAAGAGGAGAACTAGAGTGAATCAACCCAATCTAAATCAGATTAATTTGAAGATTATGAAGAGGAATATAAGGTTGAAGAAGATGGAGAAGATTTCGAAATGGAATACAAAATGAGATAAAAGAAATCTAAGGTTGCTAAGAGTGTTGAAAAGAAGAATACTAAATCTACAAGCTCTTGTGACACTACTTTAATCTAAGAAATTGATTAAAAGAAATCTTCAACTAAAAATAAAAAATCTGAAGTTTAATAACTCAACTAAAAAGGAAAAAAATAAAAAACTGTCAGAGTTATATTATCTAATTGCGAGTTAACTGACTCCCAAAAGAAAAAGATGATCGAATTAGGGGCTGTTTTTGTTGAAGATCAAGAAGATGATTTTGATGTAGTCGTAATGGAAAGTTTCAGAAGAAGGGCTAAACTTTTAATTGGATTGAATAAGTAGGCATGGATTATAAGTAAGAATTGGATTTTGGATTGTATTGATGACGGTGAATTAATTGAAGATTACTGTGAATACCTTCTTGAAATAACCAAAGAAGATGAAGCTAAATTTGAAAATTTTGATCTAGATGAAATTCAAGCTGAAGTTTAAAAGAATAAGGGAAATTAAATATTTAAAAATTGTTGTTTCCAACTTTAAAGTAAATATAAAAACATTTCAGCCCAAGAATTAGAGGCTATTATTAAGAGTGGTGGTGGTATTATTTCTAATGGAGAAGGAAAAACAAATAACAAATAGAAATTATTTTCTATTATTGAAAAGGAAGGTGCTTGCAAGATTAATAACCCTGTGAAAAGTATCACCTATGTAGATCCTGAATATGTTTTGCTCTCATCTTTAAAATAAGAAATCCAAACTCAATTTATCTATAAATTTTGATAAATCCCATGACAAAACAAAAAAACAAAAAAAATTATTTTAATCATAATAACCTTTTTCCTTACTTTTTACTAACTAAAACTATATAATTATTTCAATTTAATTGATAAATGTTATTCTTAAAAATACCTATATTGTATATTCTTATTAATTGTTCTCTTTTAACCATAAATAAATATAATTTACTTCATTAATTTTATTCTAATTCTTATTTTTCTTTTAAACATTAAAGATATCTTAAAATCAAATCTTAAGTAATATAAGTTTAAATTATTTTAATTTTTATCAATTTAAATTTAATATTCGAAATAGAAGGTAATTGTTTACATCTCTTTTTAATCAAAATCCATTCATTTTTTAAATTAAGGCATTTTTAGCTTTATACTAAATTTGTAAATTTTGGTATAGTACCCCCTATAATATAAAAATTATATTGGATGATTTTTAAAATAAATTTAAAGATAATATAATGGATTTTAAATGGAAACCTCTCAAACATAAATCTAATAGAAATAATAACAATAAGAATTATCAGCATTAAAACTAAAGTTTATTTCCATTTTTAAGATAAAAGTAATATTTAAGAATATATATATATACAATAAAATAATGTAAGTTTGAAAATAATAATAATAATGATAATAATAATGATAACTAGGATTTATGATAAATAACATCTATTTGATGGGATATGATTTATGTCATTGATTTGGAATTTCAATTTTAACTAAAAGATTATTAGAAGCATTTCAATTTTAATGACTTAAAAAACTAGACTTTTTTTAAGGTAAAAATAAATTGAACCTTTTTTATTGCATGTTCTAATAGTTTTTATTTGTATCGTTTATTCTATTTTCTGAGTAATTATATTTTAAGTTCTGATTCATTGATTTGTCGTAATTGTTAAGTGAGTTGCTTTTATATGTTATTAAAAAGTAGGTTTTAGTTATTTTCTTTATCTTTAACTTATCCTGAATTAACAATCTAAATTAGAGAATCAATTTAGCCTAAATAATTCTAGTTATATTAAGAACTATATTTTTCTTCTAATTTCAGCTCATAATCTCTTTTTATCTCAGCTATATTCTTCTCAAGCTGAATGTTTTCATCTAAGATATACTTTATTTAATTCTTTTTTTAACCTAAATCTGAAATTGCCTTTTGGTATTCCTCCTCTAAACCAAATAACAAACTCTGCACTTCTTATTTCTATTAATTAATTATTGTAAGCTAATGTTTTGTTTAGCGCAGTTAGTCTAACAGCCCTTATGTTATTTTTTTCATAGAATCCTCTAATTCAATCTACTTTTTAAATTATTCATCTTTATATTTAATTATTTCTTGATAGGTCAGTATTTATTGATTCTAATCTTTTAAAGCACTTTTTAGTTCTAATACTTCTTTCTATAAGCTCTCGTGATCTACTTAAATATATTTACTTGCAATTTGATTGTCATTATTATTTTCTGTCCCAAATTGCTTTGAAGTATCCTCAAGTTGATTAACTTAGTTATTATTTTATGCATGTATGTCTTAAACTATGAATATATGATTATTATTTTCTTGTCTACTCTATTTTAAATGATTTTTTGGATTATTTTCACCATAATACTACTAAAATTTACTCGTAGGCGAGAATTAATCATTATTAGATGTATTAGTTGTTGCGTTAGTTGTATTAATAAATCCTTATTACATTTTATTAAATTCATATCCTTAATGCGAGGATGAATTTGACTCCTAAGTATTGAAAAATTACTGTTAGCTAGAATCCTATCTGAATAAAGTAAATCCCTAAATTATATTTTTATTTTAATCTTTGCTGTTGAAGAACAATTCATCATTCATATTCTTTATATAAGGTGATTAATCAGCCAATTAATGTGTTGAATTCTAATGTTCTTAAGCATAGTACTAAGAATTCTATATTTAATTCTAAAAATTTTAAATCGAATTATTTAAAGTTATCATTTTTGTTGGAGATTTCGTCTGTGAGTGCTCACTGAAACTCCAATGTTCAGTTTCAATTTACTAGGTTAAATTTTCTTTGCTTTATGATTATTATTATTGGTTAAGATTGTAAGAGTTATTTAGCCCATTTTTTGATGAAATAGTATCTAAACTCTATCTTTCTAGTTTTTAAACATTCATTTACACCTTCTGTGATAGAATAAGTTGCTCATTCTTTAACTTTTAAATTAATATTGCTAGTTCTTCTATTTCTTACTTATTATCTTGCAAATTTTGCAGCATATCTTGTAATATTTATTTCACTAGATGTTTCCTGATTTGTTATTTCGCAAGTATACGACAAATTTAATTATAAAACCCTTTAAAAATTATTCAATTTAGGATTTCTTTCATAATAGAAAAATTAAAAGTATAAATTTTTAACAGCTCTATCTTATTCTATATATTAATACATTCATTATGATTAAAATTTTGCAAATATTTAGTTGCGCTAGTAATGAAAGCAGGGCTTAGAAAAAATAGTAAATTGATAATAAATATATTGAATTGCTTAAGATCATTTGGTTTACATTTTAGATTTAGAATTATATTATATTATTCAAATTTCTTTAAATTAATTATTTATATAATTAAATTTGCTATTATAAGTATTAATACCCTAACTCCTAACTGAAAGTAAAATCAAATTCAGGGCGAATTTAGTCTAAAAATATTAATTAGGATATTTTGGAGTAATTCCTTAATAGCTTTATAGCCTCAATTTTTCTCAATAAGATTAAGATGAGGATTTATTCTTAATCAAATCGATTTTTTAAACTCAGGTTTAAGTTTGAAATTCATATCCCCTCTAAAATAAATGCACATTTTATGGATATGAAATCTTAGGTTACTTAATATTCAAACGAAATAGCTCATACAAATTTCGAATAAAGTATAAATATAATCCTCATTCTTCTAATTTCGAATGGATAATCTGAAGTAAAAATGCAAAATAATTAACTTAAGAAAATACAAAAAAATTGCTCGAAATTAAGAACTGAAAACTATTAGATTTGATAATTAGGGACAAAAATATGGAGGAGTACAGATAAAAATTCTAGTAATTTTAGAAAGATTACACTTATTATATCCCCAAAATAAAATGGAAAATATTATTTGAAGAGAGAGTTGATTTAAATGTTAGCTAGAAGATGAATATACCTATGATTATTGTAGTTTGCTCTATCAAATTATAATTATGAACTTATTTATTTGATCGTATTTGAAGCGTTAGTATTTATTAAAAGGAAATTAAATAATTACCATAATTATTTGATTGTAAAGTCCTATTAATAATCTAAATGAAAATTTAGAAAGGATATCGCAATTCTAAATTTCGTTTTTATATTAATTGAGTGGTGTAAATAAAATTATAGAGAGAAATTCTATGGCTAATAATTTTAAAGATCTTATTTCTTCTTTCATCTCAAATAATTAAACCTAAATTGAAATCTTACAGATTAATAGACTTCAATCGAATAAATAAATAAATTACAAAAAAAATAAATAGAAAAATTCTTGTTTAAATTCTATAAAAAATCAAAGTAGGACAAGTATAAATACAAATGAAAGTATCAGCTGCTTATATTTTCATTCTTTTTACCTTATTTGTTTCTCAAATCTGCTGCTAAAAAGATGTGAATATCCCTGAGGATCGTCAAAAACTACCTTATCAATGGGGTCAAATGAAGATGTATCGCTAAGGACTTTCAAACGTTTAAAAGGAAGCTCACTTCAATGAAACTAAAGAATTCGAGTTCCCATTTTATGGATATCGTACCACTTACAACATGAAAATTTAAGACTACGATGGTAATAAATCTTTCTTTCTTATTTTTTATAGAATGCAAGCAAGCAGAATAAACTATTTGAAACCATTTTCTAACTAGTTAAATAAATATCTAGTAGAAATCAATAAAAAAGATATAAAAACATATTACTATAATATAGTAAAATAGAATAAATGGTTGCAAATACATTATTAATATTATTATTACACTTCCCCTTTTAATTTTAGATACAATAGTATGATACAAGCAGTGCATTTGTGTATTCATTCCATTCATTCTTTACATTAAATATTATAAATAGGCGAAGGTACTAACCCTTGTCAAGTCCAACCTAGATATGTTGATATTGAGTTCGATAGATTAGACACTGGTTTGGGGCTATCAAACAATACTTATGTAGCTATGCACTCCGTCTAAGATTACTTAGTGGTATTCACTAAGGATTTTAAGGTTTTGTTGTTCTCAATCGTATAATTCTAATATGTTGGCATTAATATATTCCCTCTTGCTGAAATTTAAATATAACCTAATCTTTTATCTCCTTTTGATATTAGCACTTAGAATGTTACTATCACTAATTCTTATAATGGAAGATATATTCATTTATTCTTCCCAGCAGTTATGTTCACTTTTGAAGTACCTGCTCTTAGTAGCGTCAGCTAAGTAGAAATTAAATTATTTAAAAACTCTAGCTACAAAATAAGAAAGAATATTGTTGCTGCTAAGTTTGCTAAGGGATTTCTCTTTGTTTCTGCTGGAGATGATGGTATTGATGTCTATAGAGCAGAAAACAAGTTATCTTAAATCATGGAACATGTTGCCAATTTGAATTATTAATCCCTCAAATTAACTTATCCTATTAAAGCTTTAGATTTAGCTTTAGATTACTCCTCTAGATTATATATTGTTTGTCCTCATAATGGTGTTATCATCTATGAAATTGATGAAGTAGACTTCAGTAGAAGTAATATTGTTCATATTATAGGTATGCTTAAAAATGCTAGTTAAATTGCAGTCAGAGGAGACCATACATTGGTTGTTACTGGAAACAAGTAAATTTTTTCATAATTAAAATAGGGTAGGTAGGTTTTAAATAAAGAACAAACAAAATATATATATAAAACCCATAAAAATAGAAATTTATTGGTATTATTTATATTTTTGCTTGAAGACTCCTCCCTCTAATTATTTAGAATAATTTAAAATAAATTTTATTATAAAAATAGTGAAAATGATTACTTTATCATTGAAGTATTTTATGATATAGAGACAAATGACTACTTTATTAACAGGTAAAATTTAGATTTAAGAAGATTATGAAAAGTAAACTAAATATTTTAATTACTCTAAAAAAAGATAATTCTCTAGCCCTGAATTTAAGTGGACTGACGTTTAAATGGGTGATATTTTCACTTTCATTTAAGGTAAGGGTTATCACAGAATTCTCTATTAAGGTATCAACAAATAACTCATTCCTTAAGAAGATAAGCACAGTGATTTCAGATAAGGTGTAGCTTTGCAAGAACTAGATTTATACGAAGTTAAGTAAATCTAATCTGTACAATAAGGAGCCACTTCATTCATTGCTATTTCAGAATCTGTAAATTATTTATATCTTTAATTTCGACAAAAATTAATTTCTCATAAATCTTTGATAATTTTAAGTTCAATTACTTAATTAATTTGCAATTTTTCTATTTCGAGCAAATCTTATTATAAAAAATTTAAGCAGGTATTTAACCACCGCAAATATCAATAATTATGTAATTAAATTAATCTAATTACGAAAGGATTTTTCCATACTAGATAAGATTTAGATTAATAATTAAATTACCATTAAGCAATAAATTCTAAAATATTTTTAAACAAAATTGAAAAAATACTGCTAATATATATATAATATAAATTTATTTTTAAATTATAATTTGTATTCATAATATAGGGTATTTTCAGTATTGAGTTGACTGAAATTCCACCTAAGGTTATCTGTAAGGCAGATGATAGAATTAATATAGGAGAAAGCAAAATGAGATTAGTTTTCAATACTACTGATTGCCTTTTGGCTACCTTCCACTCCCCAGTTTAATACAATGTCTGGTAGATGTGTTAGACTGATTTCCAATTCACTTTCGTAGTACACGATATCTGGATTGATAGTTAAAATATCAGCGTTGCTGGTTTTATTGCCGCTATTATAGTTTTAGCCTTTATAGTTGTTATCCTTAGTGTTACCATCTTATTAATGAAATTCAAGAAAAGATTTTAATAATCAGAAACTGAATTACTTGATATCAAGTAGAAATATATGGTTCTAGAATCTCGTACTAACACTCAGTAAAATAGAGATTAATCTGCTATTTAAGATAGATCAAATCTTCAATTTAATAATCCTAACTAGTTAGATACTAGTGCTCTCAGATGAGCTTTATAACTCTCTCTTTAAAAGAATATTAAATAAATCTTACTCCAATAATTTAATTTAATTGTATTTTCAATATTTTATAATTTGTAATATAATTTATTCATTCATTACTTAACATTTCCTTTAAGAATTGCTCTCTAATTATGTTTAACTAAAATATATTTCTTGAAGAAATATTATTTATTGCGTGTATGTATTTTTTCCTTCTCTATCATATTTATCCAAACTATAAATTCAAAATATTTATTTTTATCATGAAAAGATTTTATCTTGCTAACAAAATAATATAGGCATGTAAATAAAACAAATAAGATTTAAATTTTTTTCACAATTAATCCTCCCCCCTCCCCCTTCACTTCTTAAAAAACTAAAATTAAATTTGATTTGCCATTTGGATCAAAAAGAGGGATATAAATGTTAATTAATATTTAAAGCATATTATAATTTATAATCTTATCTTTTTTACCTATAATTAATTAAATATTATTAATCAATATTTTTTATTAAATTTTTTTAATTCTGCTTTTAGAAAGATACAATTATAAATCAGGTTGGTTACATTTAAGAATTGAATAAATTTAGTTAGTTAATAATTATTCATTTTAATTATTTAATAAATAAGCAAAAGAATACAAAAGAAAAATTAAACGAATCTAAAGTGTTTAAATTTGATACAAATTAAGTAAATTAAAGAAGAATAATTAGTTGATTTATTATTTAAGTAAAAAATAATTAGCTAATTAATTAATTAATTTGAGATAGTAAAAGTAATGCAGATATAAAACATTAAATTTGATATGGTTTTTAAATAAAACTTTAAGTTATTAAATAATATTATTCTTTTTTATTTTGATATTTTATTTATGTATAATTATTAAATTAATAGAAAAGTTGATTGAGTTATTGATTGTTAGAAAAATAATTATTATTATTATATATAGAGTATTTTTATTGATATCTTAGGTGGTATTTGATGGTGATGTGAGAATATATTTGAAGTAGTTATTTTTTATTTCTCCTTAAAAGGTGCACTATTTATTATATCAGTTAGTATACTTGAATTCTAAAATATCTTTAAATAAATAGATTGATAGATAGATTCATTCATAGATGATCTTATAATTAAGAATTGATTGAGGAATAATCTCTTACGTTTTTTAAATTTTGTTTGTTTTTTTATTTATTTATTTATTTATTTGTTAATTCATTTATTTATTTATTAAAAAAATTATATATCTTATTGAAATATTAAATTCTAAAGGCATTTTTTCCTTAAATTTAGAATGATTAATTAAATATTTTAATTAGACTTTACTTAAAATCAACTAGTTAATTAACTAGGAAGTTTAAATATGTTAATTTTTCCATTTCCAGATTCCAACTAAATAGCTGCAAAATTTAGAGAACTCACATATGCTTGTTTTGGATGGAATTCAAGAGTGTTTGAGCGATCAATAATTGCTTAATCTTTAACATCATAAAGATAGAAATAATTCTCAGAAGGTATAACAATGATAATATTCTAATCTGAGCATAAATTAAGATCTATAATAGGCTTTTCAAAAGAAGGAGTATGTTTAATGCTTTCTATCTTGCTTGTAGAAGTTATATCTATTTCAAAGAAATGCTTTATAGTCTATCCTTTTTTCTCTTTCGGTTTTGGCATACAAATGATTTTTTATAAGGATTGAGAATAGTAAAAACGATGTACAATATACACTCCAATTGTAAGCATTTCGCAGTTGAGGATTATTTCCATTTTGCCTTTCTTTCCGAATTGAATAAATATTAGTCTACTACCATAAGAGCCTTAAACAACACAAGCTAAAATACTGTAATCCATTTTAGTTAGTTTGGGGGAGCAAACCGATTTGCAAGAAATAGATTTCATAGAATACCTATCTTCTCCACATTCATTATCAGAGCTTTCTGTTTTAGTCCCACAAGCTGATTCACGATATTACTAACTAGAGGGTAGAGTGGTATTACTTTTTGTTTTCCGATCTTCTTCAGTTTAAAAACAAGAATTATACTTACTCTAACAGTATTCCATATGAGTTATCACATTCTCTGTACTAGGAATCTTAAACTTCTTCAAGTATTTATAGTTAGATAAGCTGTAGAATTTTATATTCCTCCTCTTTGTCACTTTTCCTAGACTCACTTTTATTAATTCAAAAAGAAAATATTAGTTTATCTAAGTTTACTACAAGCCAATTAATCATTTATTATAAATTTATTTGAAAGAATTGAAAATCTATAAATTAAATACTTTTATAAATGATGTTTTTAAATTATCAATAAGAGTATTAAATTATTTTTACCTAATTTACTAACATTTAATCCTCCAACTGCAATCATGTCTAGATCGGGAAGTATGGCTGCACTATGAACTATTTTTCTTTTCACATCAATGGTATGGATCAGTTACATTTTTTTTAGTGAGTATATTTTTATTGTCCTATCTCCTCCCCCAGTCATGAATCGATCATTATCATTCATAGATTTTAAGAAATTAATTGAGGGATCTGTGCTTTATTTGTGATGTTCAAAGATAGTTTTTTATTAAGTGGAAATATTCCAAACTGTAACTAGTCCACATTCAGTAGCTGTAATGAAAAACAAAGAATCATCAGATAAAATTATGTGCTTTATATTCTTCTATTCTGTGGTAATACTTCCTTCCTTTTTACTTCTTGGTTGTTTCAATTTACTTTTTCTAAAATCTTCGCTTTCGAAACAGTTTAAATCTGAGCTATCTTTTGCTGGCACAAGGCTCTTATACATATTGATATTAATTGATCTATCATTATTACTCATATCATAAGTAGGAACAGGAGCTGTTTATCTGAATTTTTCATCTTCATTAGTATTTCCACCAAATAATGGGAAATCAAAGGCGTATTGATGCTGTTTCATGAATTAGTTTTAATCTCTGAAAGAATTCTCTTCCTCCCCTCCTATTTCATAAATTGTCTAAAATGTAACAATTTCTTTATTTCTATTAGTATCAGCATTCATAATTGGAGAATTTTTATTGCATTAATTTTGTTAGATTTCAGTATTAGTTAAGTTATTGCTGCTGTTGCTAGTTTTAATCATTCCTTTATCTTGTATTTGTCTTGGGGTGATGATATTTGAGTTCCTTTTTTGATTTGTAGGTGTGTTTAGTTCTGAAAAATTATTCTATGAAGAGGAAGAAGGAAAATTAGTGTCATATGATTAGCGATTTGCACATCCATTTATGTACTCTTCGTGATTGATAGATTGCCTATTACTTGCTTAATTCCTTAAAGGTGAAGAAGAATTTTCAACACTTTCTGTATCACTAGAAAGGAGATTCTGATCATCTGAACTCTTTCCTATAAGAGTAATTAAATTAAATAAAAGGTTTTTAAAAGGTTATTCTCACCATAATTGATTAAATTAAGAAATACTTTGCTTTTTTATAAAGATATTAAAACTAGTAGAACTCTATCAAAAATAATCTTAAAAATGTAAGTACTAACCCTTGAGAAGTATTGTAAAAGAAAATGTAAAAATGGGTAATATTTGATGAGTCTTTTATTTTAATAAAGAAAGTAATATCCGAGGCCAAATTTATTTGTGGAATTGGTGATATCCGCTGAATCAGAAATTTAAAAAGGTCTTAATTGAAAAGGAGGAAGAAAGAAAAATAAATTAAATTCTTTTGCTATTTTTAGTTAGATTGAAGGAGCAACTAAAGCGTTGTTAATACTTTTATTAATTATATTTTTATTTCCTTCTTTAATTACATATTTCAGCTTACAAACTAAGAGAAAAATTAGTCTTTTTTTACTTTTCTATACAATTGTTATCTTTCTAATCTTTTTAAAGTCCTTATTAGATATACTATTTTTTCTTCATGATTACAGTTCTTAAAGGAATTTAAAATCTTTATCAAATTAGTCCTTCTTAAAAAATGGTATTTTCTTTCATATCAAACGCTTTCTGATCATGTAAATACTTAAATTATTCTAATCTCATTTAGTCAAATAATGAAAAGATTGTCAGACAATTAAGTCTTTTAATCTTGGAAAAGAAAGAAGATAAACGAACAAATAAATAAATAGATATATGAGTGTATTTATTTATCTATCTATCTGTATGTATGTATGTAGATCTTAATGAATATATCGAATAATAAAGCAATCCCCCTCCAAAAACTAATCAAAGTAAAGTTCATTCAAAAATAATTTACACTTCCACTTCTTTTTCTTTTAAAATTTTAGAATTTAATTTGATCAAATTCAAAAAAGTAACACTAATTCTGATTTTATAACACTTCCATTTTTAGTATTTACAGTAATTCTTTACATTATAAAAATTTTAAAATCTGTTTGGTTGGTATTTTGGATAAATATCTACCAAATTAATTAAATCACTATTTATATCAACATTTAAAATATTTACCTGTTTTTAAATAATTGAGCATAGGATTCGAGAGATTCGAAGAATAAGATGATGAAGAAACTCCTTTAACTGTTTGAGAGCATTAACTGTTTTAGCTGGCTGTACTGTTTCTCAAATTACAGAATTGGGATTATGAATTAGTGATTTGATTACCTTTTGCATTTTTGGAATTGGCTTTGCTTCTATTTTATCTTTCTTGAATAGCAAAATAGTTTTGATTAGATTGTTTGCCTATGAAGAAATAAATAATCTTTTATACACCTAATTCTTAGCTTAAATCTTCTTATAAAACCCAAATATCAGATGAGAAATCCTTGAGCTACTTATTTATTTTATCAAATTGAAACAAAACAGTGTTATTTTCGAAGATCATTGATTAATGCTAATCTATTGAATTTTTAACATGCATTGATATGATATCCTTCTATTCTTTTGTGATTTTTAAATTGGATTGAAAGCATTCCTAAAATGGTAGTCCACAGCACTAACAGTTGCTTGATCTATAATTTAGCATATCTTTTAACATTTATTCTCTACTATTACCAGCTCCTTCGTACGATCCTAAAGGAGTTATATTCACTCTAGCAATAGCTCTATGTCTATCTATAGGAATATTTATTTTACGGTTGAATTTATTTTCATCTATTTTTGTTCCCTCTTCCTCCATATTATCTTCATCTTTTTACTAAATCTATTCACCTTTTTACTTTTCATTTTCTTAACTATTTGCCTTATTCTCTGCTTAACGTACTTTCTTATTTGAAAAGATTTAACATTCCATGATTTTCTAGACAAATAGACATGAATAGGTTGGATTATTCTAAGTTAAAAAGAAGTTATTAATGACTAATTCTTATTTGAAGATTCTCTTTTTGTCTAATTTAGACCATACTTACATTTATAAATTACCAGATATTACTCTAAAGGTTTAAAATTGTTAGGCTATGCTAGTCATAGAAGTGGTTGAGTCAGACTGAATGCTTTAATTATGATCTTCAATACCGTTTTAATGCACATGCTTCTAATTGTTTTAATTGTGAATAAAGATGTCGTTTTCACAGTCTTCATCAAGTTCAATATCATGGTTGTAATCGATATTCGATTCCAGTAAAGAAGTAAGAATAACAATTTTATCCCTGTAGTTATGTTAAAGCTATATAATTGGATAGTTTTCGAATATTTCCTAAATTGATTCTCCTTAAAATTATTAAGGCTATTATTAATGCAGTGGTTTATTATCAGTGATTTATTAACTTTGTTACCAGTTCGAATTGGTTTCTAAATCTTTTTCACCTTCTTCATTCCAGCTGAGATTGAATTCTACAGTCTAATTTGCAAAGATCTCGAGTGAGTTAAAGGTTGAGAATTACTCACTGTTACTATTTTAATTTTATGGTTTAATGACATTCTCCTATTCCAGAGAATTACTGCTACAAAGTTTGACCTTCTAAGAATTGCTTATGATCAAATTGTATTGAAAGTGTGTTGGGCATAAAAATTTGATCAAAACAGACTTATCTTTGCTGGTATTAGAAATAGAAAAGCATTACTCCTCCTAGATTGAATGAAAATCAAATGTCTTCTCACTAATTTGAATTATCTACTCCCGCTCTGCAATCTTCTTATCAAGGATGATTGAATACATTATATTAATATATTAAGATCCCCGTCTGAATCAAATAAATAATGAATCCTTAAATAGTGAAACTTTCAATCGAATCAGTATCTCAGAAGTAAAATAAAATATTTGAAATTCTTATAAACTCTCACTTTTCTTCAGAGTAGAATATTTGCTATATCAATCCTGCTTTTTAATTTCTAAATTTGAAAAGATGGCTGGATTTTATTAGTTGAAGTCCTGATTTTTGTTTAGAAAAGAAGAGTGTATTTTTGTATTTAGTTGTTCTTAATACTAAATTGAATATTTACTAATAGTAATAATATAAATCTTAATGTGTTTTAATTAAAAAATTCAAGTAATAATATTAAGATAAATAGATTGATAGATTGATAGATATGAATTAATCTTACTAAGATTTTAATTTATTAGTTTTCTTTTTCTTTATTTCTTTGTTTATCTATTAATTAATCAATCAATCAAACAACCAATCTAATTATCATTCATTTTATTCACAATCTTGCTTTTCATTCAAATTTCTAAGAGAAAAAGTAGCTGTGAGAGTTTTCAGTGAAGGAAACTAAAAAATAGCGATTGAGTTAGTGAATAAAATTTCCTTAAGAGGATTTGTCAAATTTATCTTCTTGAATATTGTGGCTGATTCTTAATATTCAGTTTTTGATTGATTGGTAATCTGTAAGAGATGTTAATGATCATTTTTAATCAAAATTAATTTACTCATTGAACATACAAAAAATTAAACTAGTACATTGAAATTTTATTATAAAATAGATTCACACAAAGTAGATTTTATTCATTCAACTCAAAAAATTTAATACACCTAAAATTATCATCATTTACACATTTTCACATTAATCCAAATAATTTATTTTCAAAAATCAATCAATCTCTAACAAATCATACATATTTCTTAAATTGAAAACAGATTAATTAAGTATTTTTACATTATTAAAATAAATCCCATTGCTAATGCTTTTTAAATAAATTAATAGCTCTCCGGGATTCACTATTCAATAAATGAATATTAATGGATTTGAATACTTTTTAAATGCTTACAAATAAGATAAATAAATTAAAATTTGAGAATTTAATTATTTATAATAGTTTTTAAAAAAGTATATATTTTATTTTAGCAAAAATATAGGAAGGATTTAGAGATAAAGAATTTCATTTTAACTCAATTAAAATGACAGTGGGAATAGATAGATAGATAGATAAATAAATAAATAAGTATGATAAAATAATAAATGAATTAAGAAAGGAAAATAATATTAATAATAATGATAATAATAATAATGATGATGATAATAAAAATAATAATAGAAATATAGAAAATATTTATACTATTTAAATAGGTATTAATTAATCACTTACTAATTTCAGTAATTTATTTATCAAATTTTTAATTAATGGCCAGTTTCTTTAAGATGTGCAAACAATTTAGTTTTAGATTAGAAACGTTAGCTGCAAGCATTACATTTAAATTCACCAAGTTCTTTTTCTTTTTCTTCCTTTTCCTTTTTCTTTTCTTTTTTGATTTTAGCCTTGTTTAATTCAGTTTACTAAGGAGCTTCATCTTCTTTTTCTACCTTCTTTTAAGTCTTCATAATCTTATTGTAGGTTTTATCATCAAGTTTTTCAACTTATTTTTTCTTTTCGTTCTTTTCGAAGTTATCCTTTTCCTCTTGCAATCTTTTACTTCTTTTTCCCTTTCCTTTTCTTTTATTGTCTTCGTCATCACTTTCTTGATCTTACTTCTTCTTAATATTCATAGCAAATCTGGCTAATTCATCATCACTATCATCAGATTCATCAGAGCTCTCTTCACTTGAATCACTAGAAGTCTCTTATTTCTTTGGTTTTTATTATTGTGTTTAAGTTTTCTTCTTTTACTCTTCAAGTTATTTCTTCAATTTTTGTTCCTTTTCTTCTTGTTTCTTCTTCAACAATAATTATTGATTGTGCTTACTTTCTTGTTTCTTAGTTTAGAACTTTGCATTAGACCAACCTTCATCATCTTCGTCATTTTTAATATCTTGCTTAACTTCTTCTTAATCACTGTCACTTTAATTACCATCTGAATCTTCACTTTCGTTATTAGTTTCTGTAGCTTTTCTCTTTAACTTCTTTGATGTATCTTTCACATTCTTTTGATCAACTGAGTCAGAAGAAGTAGCTAATTCCTTTTCACCTTTGTTAATCTTAATATCAGAATATTTCTTCTAAGTAAACAAAGACATTTCAAATTCAGCTAAATCTTCTCCACTTACATTCTCTTCTTTATTTTCTTTAGCAACAGTTTCTTATTTTTTACCCTTTTTACCTTTAGGTTCTTTTTGTTCAGGTTAGGCAGGTTGAGATTTATTTTTAGCAGCTTCCTTAGCTAATCTCTTATCTTCTTCCTTTTCTTCAGCATGCTTTCCCTTCTTTTATTTTTATGGAGGTTTGCTTATTGGAATCTCTTCTTCTTTTTCAACAACCTTTTCCTTGGCTTATTCTTTCTTTTTGCTTTATTTAGTATTTACCTTAATAGCTTCTTCATCACTTTCATCATCATAAGCTGCTTATTTTTTGGTAGTTTATTCCTTTTAAGCTGCTTTACCTTTCTTCTTGGTATTTTTTTCTTCAATAACTACTTCTTTTTATTGAGGCTCTTCTTCTTCTACTTCAGATTCAGCCTTTTTCTTTGATAAAGTAGATTTACCCACCTTTTTAGAAGCATTATTACCCTTTTAATTATTACTGCTTTCATCAGCATCTTCACTGTTAGTATTTTTAATATCTATCTTTTTAGATTTTCCTTTAGTGTTTTCAGCTTCTTTAGCTTTAGATTATTCCTTCTTTTTGGGTTCTTCCTTCTTTTTAGGTTCTTCCTTCTTAACATCATCCTCAGATAATGGCTCTTCGTTTTACTCCTCTTCTTCATCTGAGGATTTATTGTTTTCTAAGTTTTAATTGCTCATATTTTATTAAGATTTTAGTTTCTTTTTGTTCTTTTTCTTTTTGGATAAAGAAGGGACTTCAATATTCTTTGAAATGGACTATTAAGCTTATTCTATTTCCTATTAGAGTTACTCCTTTTCGTGAGACATACCAACTTCATCTAATAATTCTTTCATTTTCTTTTTGTGACCTTTTGAATTATTGTGATTCAACAATTGAGCTTCACTCTTGAATCCTTTGCTGCATATTTCACAATAATACTCATCAACATATTAATCCTATTCAGGTAGAACATTGTCATCATCATTCTTTTCACGTTCAGCATCTAATTCAGCCCATCTTCTCTCTTCCTCTTCTCTAGCTCTAATCTTTTGTTCTTCTTTACGTTTCTTTTCTTCTTCTTTCTTCAATTTTAAGTCTTCTTTCTTTTTCTCTTCTTCCTTCTTTATCATTTCTACAATATCTTTCCATCTAGGATCTCTTCTCTTACAAAATTCTACCAACTCCTTTATAGTCTTAATATATTACTTCTTTTCATTTTGTCTTTCCTTTTTATTTTCCTTATCCATTTATCTCTTAACCCATCTATTAGGAGCTTCATTGACATTGTAAGCATCACACCAACTGAAACTCTTATAAGTACTAAAAGCTTCCCAATGTCTATAAAATGCTTAAACTTATTCCAAAGGTGTTTTGCTATTACCAAAATCTACATTTATCAAAATAATGATTAGCTTAAATTAATAAATAATATTTGTTTACCAGGAGGAGTAACATAATCTACTTGTATTTCTTCTTCATCGTTGATGTCTTGTTAAAAGCGAAATGCATTTAATTCCTCGTTTTTAATCTTATCATATACTTCTGTATATACTTGATAAAAATTCTTTTCTACTGATTCATCAAATCCCTTATAGCAAGAGTGACTAAAGTAGGGCCAAATGTTGAAACCATAAGAAGCTTATTCCATTTCTTCCTTTGACATTTCATCACCATCGGTACCTTTCAAAATCTATTCTCTATGTGAATCGTACCATGCTCTTTCGTTAGGGTCACTAAGTACTTCATATGCTTCTATCAAATCTAATTATTATATTAATCAAATTTAATTCTTTAAATTGTTCATTCATTCATTTATTACTTTGAAAAATTTCCTTTGTATCAGTTTCTCTATTTTTATCGGGGTGATATTTAAGAGCCATTTTTTTATAAGCCTTTATTTTATAATGAAATACATGAAAAAAGTGTAAAGTTAAAACAATTTTAAAGTATATTCTCCTTAAAAATGATGATTTCATTCTTTTATCTAATAATTCGCAATTAACTTTCTCGCAATTAAACAACTCAAATTCACAATATTTTACCTTTTTAATTTCCTCATCGGTGGCTTTTCTATCAACACCTAGGAGTTCATAATAACATGTCTTCATTTTACTTAAAATTTACTTTATTATAAGCTATTTTATATTCTTTTATACTTATTTTCTAAATTCTTTTTTCTACTTTTAATCTATAAACAATCAAAAATTTATATGCAAATTGGCAAAGAAGGCAATTTTGTAAATTAATAATAAGTTTAAAGAATTTCTGAATTAATTTACTATCTCTTTTTTGTCTTTATAAGAATTTATCTTTCTTTCTTTAACCTCCTTGAAGATATTATTGTACCAACATATTTCATTAGCTTAAAGAATTTTTATAAATTAAAATCTAGGCTTTTTCCAATATCCACTATAATCCTATAATATTTCATAGTAAAGAAGAAAACAAATCAGTAAATGATTCATTTTATTTAATAACAAAAAGTAAAACAAATTAAATTTTAAAATAATTAAACTAATTTAAAAGACATTGTAAAATTATCATTTATGTAAAGAATAGACGAATGGATTATTTTTGAATAAGATTTGTTATGAAATTTAAGAAGATACAGATAAAAAAGAATTTATTAAATGGAGTTATAAAATAAATAATGATTCTGTTTAATATGTATGTATTATGTAAGTATAAGTTGAGTTAGTCAGTCAATTAATTAATTAATTAGTAGATGGATGGATAGATGAGAATGAGTAGCTAGTTTATTGCATCCATTTAATAATTAGCAATAAACAATAAAGGTAATTTAGTTAGGTAGTTAGATAGATAGATCTCTTTCTTTTAAATAAAGTTATTTGATACACTTTTATATTTGGATTTTATTTAATATAATAATTTAATAATTTTAAAACTTTTCTTTAAATATTTTCTTTTCTCAGTAGTTTATATTTTAATCATCAGCGCTCGAAAGTACATGTTGAGTTAAGAACTAAGCATAGACAGGCCTGTGATCAGATCCCATAATGTTAGAATTACTATCATAAGATATTTAATAAAGAGTATTCTACTTAAATGATTTATAAAGCACTCTGTCAGTCCAAGCAGGTTATCTTTTCTTCTTACCGTTATAGAATTTATTTTAGGCTAAATCCATTTTATAACTAGGTGGGAAGGTAATCATACCTTCTTTAAAATCACTAGCAATCAATTAAATTTCTTGGAGTAGTTAATCATGCAATAATAATTAAATGTAATTATGATCATTTATGTCTTTTTATGCTATATCAACATTAATTCTATAATTCATATCACCCAAGAAAAACACATAATCGAATCTATTAGACACTCTATCTTGATGGCATCTATCTACGTTCTTTATTTACCTTCCTAAATTTAAACTATTCTCAACAGACATAAAGTCTCTATTTCTTCTCTCTGCATTTTCTTTTCCACTCGATAAGTGCAGATTTACAAATAAATAGCTTCTCTTTCCTATATCAAAGCTAATGCCCAAACCACCTTTATTGCCTAAATAATTTCCTATTCCTGTAGCTCTTTTATCACTTTATATATTTTTAATGTAAGGTCTTAACGTTTTGTGGCTTAATACAATTAAATGTAAAGCATTCATCTTTAAAGAGTGTACTTTAACATAGTTTTGAGACATGTTATCTAAAATAGCTTACTCCCATTTGCTCTTTGAAGAATAGAAAAATGAAGCAGCTATTGATCTCTCACATTCTTAAGTTCCAATTGCTACTAAATGATGGCTTGATTGCTTCAAAAAGGCTAATATTTCAGCCAAATTATCTGTAGGACAACTTCCATGCAAATTCCCTATCTCAAAATAAAACAAAATAATTTAAAACTTTGAATTAAATAATAATAATAATAATTATCTATTTATTAAAAGAGAAATCTCGATATTTGTTAATTTTTTAATGAAAACTATGTAAGAAAATTGAGTAAGAAAAATTAACTTTAAAGGAATTAAAAGGGTTGTTCTCAAATTTAATAAATGTTAGATTCTATTTATAAACCAAAAACCTTTAACGTTAAAAGAGCATAGTAGATTGTTCATTAATCCCACTAATTGATAAATATTAACACTTAAATAGGTTATTATTATCTTATTTTAAGAAAAAGAAAACTAGAAAGAGAAAATAATTGAATGATTGATAAAATAAGTTTATTTTCTAAATTTATCAGTATCGTCATTAATTAATAGCTTCTTGGAAATAAAATTATAGATTTATCGATCGCTCTTATATCAATTTCAACAGATATTTCTTCACTAAAAATATCATTTGTTTAACTTGTTAAATTATTACATGTTAAAATGGCTATTCTAAGATACTTTGCTTCTGAAGGATGCTATAAAATCTAATCTTTCCATTCTAAAATGGATTCTCTACCATAACTAAAAAGCTTCCTATATTCATTTTCCTTTATTTAAACTCCATTATTTTCAACTTCATCTCGCTGAAGTTCATATAAAATTTAGCGAATTTTCTAAAAATTCATTTAAGGATGCATTTCCTATTAAATACTATTGCTTTTCTTTAAAGAATCATTCATACTAGATTTTTAATTTCCATTAACTTATATCTTATTTTAATTGGCTTTTGCATACATGTTAACTGAGTTTTAGAAGATATCTTTTTTCACTGAATCTTCATCTTCTACTTTGTCAGGGAGGTAATTACATGAGTAGCTATAAACAAAATTTTCTGGGAGTAATGGTTATTGCTACTATTCTACTGCATTATCAGCTGTGAATTCTATTTACTTTATAAGAGACATTTCTAAGATTTAAGATTCATCACCTTAAATAATAGTATTGCTCGCTTAGATATCCTCATTATTGATATTATTTTTATTTTTATTGCTATCGATACTACTTATAGATGAATTAACAAAATCGGATTTAGAACTATTCTCCATTTGTATTTATATTCTTTCAAGATCTTATTGATTTTCTAATGTGCCTATAGCCTATATAATATTGAACTTTTGAACTTTTTATATAAATTATGGATGGATGTGTGATTGATATTACAGTATTTTAAGCTAACTTTTCTAAATTTGCTTTTAATAAATTATTATGTAAGAAAGATTATTTAATCAATTAATTGGATATTAATTACGAGATCAACTCCTTTACTAATTTCAAGAAAAATAAAAGAAATTAATCCATTACAATAAACTTGAATAATTATTATATGCTAAACATACATTCAGGTGAATTTTACTTTTCTATTAAAAAATACTAAACTTTTTTTTTCTACATCAAAATCATATTTCTGATGCAAATTAATTCTTGAATGAATGAATGAATAAATCGATCAATCTATCTCTTTTAAGTTGGAAAAATTTCTTTTCTTAGCCACCTTATAGACTATTTTTTACCTTACACTTTAGTAAAGAGGTCAAATGTAAATAAATCTTTTATAACGAGGATAAATTAAATATTCATTGAAAATTTTAATTATGTTTCTATTTCCTAATTATTCCATTTGGCAAATTAATTTATTTAGTCAATACCCTGTACTGTATTTTCTTTTTATGTCTACTTTTATTATTACTTATTACAAATATCTTACAACTTCTTAATTATAATACTCACTCTATTTCTTAATAGCAAAAGATTATTTATTAATAATATCTACATTATACTTAATTCCTCATTTTGATACATTTTTAAGATTAATATTTTTTATTAAGAGGTATAAAGATGAATTAAAATTATTTAGAAAATATTGATTTAAAATAATAATATACATATAATTTGTTATTTAATGAAATAGGAATATTTAAAATAGTGATATTTTTTCAATATTTATAAAGCTCTTTTTAATTTAGTCCATAGTAACTTAATTTGATTGAGTTGAATTAAATGAATTATTTTATACTTTCATATTTTTCTACCTAAATAAATGCTAGTGCTAATTAGAGATTATCTTTCTTAGAATATAAGTGTTATTACATAAAGTCATTTATTATTAAACTTATGCAGAATGCAGAGTAAAATTATTGAGTTCAATGAACTGTAGAATATTCAAGAATCAAAGATGCTAGTCTATTCATATTTTTAAAAAATTAATTCAAATAAAATATATTAGCTTTTTAAATAGAAGTTTTTCATTTTTTAAAAGAATAGTAAGGATACGGTATTTAATTAATATAAAAATGTACATGTAATTAAATATTTATTGAGACTAAATTATTAATGTTAATAAGAATAAGAGATTAAATTTAATATCAACTCTCTTCATTTGATATAGAAGATTATTTATTTAATACTAGAGGATTAGATATATTTTGATTTGCTGCACTTTTTGTAGATTTCTTTTTTGCCTTTTTTTGAGGGCTTTACTACTGTTCATTAAGAGGTTTACTTGTTTGAGAAACATTTATGTCACTTAAATCTAAATTTTATATTGACATTTCGGTGTAATTTTTTACTTTTTCCTACCCTTTACCTTCACTGTCAGTAGAATTTCTATTTTTCTTTCTTATTGAATCTTTGAATAGATTATTACGTTTCTCTTCATCTTATTAGAATTACCCAGATTTATAAGATGAATTTAAACCTAACTTTTCCTCACTATCCTTAAATTCATAAGAATTGCTTTTAGTAATTTCACGTAGCTTTTACTTAAGATTATTGAAAGCTTCCTTAATTCCATCCCATTCTAAGGCAATACCACTGATAATATTAGCAAGGAAAAGGACAAGAAGGAAAGAAATAATTACCCATCCAATTTTGACTACTTTATTTACATCAGATTCAGAAATAATAGAACCAGAATTTTCATTAACAACATGGATATAGAATATCAAACATAAGATGAAGGTCATACAGCCATCATTGACTGCACTAAGATACCCAATAAGCTTTTTATCAAAAGGACGATAGAGAATTAGGAAAATTGTATTTAAGGTGTACAAAATGATAAGAATAAATATGCAAACAAATGTGAACTGATTGAAGAAAACTACAACGAAAGGAATGAAGACCTATTTGAACATCATAAAAACATGGTAATTTCTTCTGCCATAGAAGATAAAGTTAACATTCCAATAGAGGACACCATATTGCATTTTATACTTCTCGTACTTATCTTTTAATTTATCATCTACGACCTTATCAGATATTTTCGAGCCAACAATCATTTCATTTAGATTCACTTTTTAATAGCAATTCTTTAAAAAGAAGAATAAATATATAAAAGCAAAGATAGATACGATGAAGGAAATGACATTCATAGCATTTGCAGAGGAGAATCCCATCATTTATAAGAAAATACCTACTGAGAATTAAAGCATAGCAGATTAATGTGTTGTGATGATCATAGTAAATTCTAATTTTTATTGAGCTAGTGCTATGAATTTATGAACAAAGCCTGAATCTTCAGGAACAGCTCTGCAATTAACCTTCATACTTCTGGCCACTATACGCACAAGAAATAGAACAGCATATAAAATAAAGAATGTTTAAAGGAATTTCAAACCATTCAAGAAGAAAGAAGATGTCATACTTTCACGATAAAATGGTGTAGCAGGCGTTTAGTCAACTATTTTATTTCCTAAAAAAGTATATTCTTAAGTATCGCTGTTGAAATCTAAACCAAAAGTTGGTAGGAAGTTCATATTAAATGATTTAAAAGCTCTAAAGAAATTAACTATATTAACAGGATATCTAACGTTCAAGTATAGTAAAAAATTGACCAACTAGAAGACATTAATAAGAATCCAAAAGATATACATCACATTTGTTAAAAACAAAGGAAAAGTTGCTGCTGCTACAGTATCCCCTGCACCTTAGGCAACTTCTCCAACTTTTTCGGAAGTCTACTTTGTTCCAGTATCGTAATTGATTATATTCCAAGGTAAAACTAAGCTCAATCCATTATTTACTAAATCAGGACTTAGAGGAACATAATTTAAATCTTTAAAGCAAGTTTATCCTTCAAATTTTACAGTCAATTTGGGATCTTTAATACCACCACTTCCTGTGTATCTATTATTAAAATAAATTATTTAATAAAAGTTAATTTTTAAACTCTTCTTTTATGGCTTTTTAAGTAATCTTTAAAATCTTAATTATTTAATCAATAGGATTTAAACTTTTGTGTTGTATATAATGTAAGTAATTTAAAATGAAAATGAAAAACTAAACCATTTTTATTAAATATTAAGATGTTTAAAAATTAAAAATAAAGGAATTAATTTTACTTAATAATTAGAGAAATATAGGTATTTGCAGTATCATCTAAAGTAACAGAATAGGTATAATCTGTACTTTTAATTTTATTAATTTCAATCAGAACACATTAAGTAATAATAGTAACTACTTGAGATGTTGATGCAATTATATGAGCTTTGTTAAAAGCAATAGATTTTTAAAAATCTATCAATATTTCTTCTTTTTTTGAGGTAGATAATCTCAAGCTTGCGGTTAAACCTCTTCTCTTTATTTTAGTTAAAATTTTCATTTAATTAAAATGAAATAAAGATAAAATTGTTTACTTCACTTGATTCAGTTACTGCATTATTTAAGCTACATATTCTATTATCAATATCATAAATATCATTTGGGCAAATTTCCACACATTTTGTATCAGAAGAGTTATCAAACCCAAGTCCTTTTTAAATTTTAATATTCATTTTAGGATATGTTTTTTGAAGAAAAGAATAAATCATTAGAAAGAAAAATATACCAAAAAGATTAGCAGAACAAATAAGGGAACAAACTTTTTGAACTGTTCCATTTGAAAGCGTTATAGAATCTAAATATAAACCATTAGTGCAAGAAGTACACCCATTCGTATCACAAGTAGCACATTTGTATGAAGGATTACAAGCCCTGCAAGCTAACCAAGCTGTAGCTTTGAACTGTGTACTTTCGCATTTATTAACACATTACTCTTAGTTTGTTATCCGTTTTTCTACATGGTAATTCTTTAACCAGTCATATTATTTTAATAATGCCTCTTCATTATCATCTTTAGCAAGAACAAATAACACATCATCTTTCAAATAAATATTTAATACAGCCTTGGTACTGACTTAAATTTAACGCACTTTCTTAGTTGTAATCATATTATAAATACTTAAAGATCCGTCATTATGGCCAAGAGCAACCATTTCAGTTCCTTATAGGACATGCATATTAGTTACTTTATTATTGAATTCATTGTAATACTCAATCTAATTAGTTAATTGATAATAATTTTAATAAATTTTTTAGCTAAAATTCTATATTGATTAATATTTATAAATAAGTAAACTATATAGCTTACTAAATTGTAAGCGTGTTATTGAATTTAAAAGGCATTATTATATTTTTATTAATTAATCAAAGTTTTTAATATTAATTAATCAAGCTTTATGAAAATTGATTTAAATCAAATTACTTTAAAGGAAGTGTATAGAGTGGTGTCATTTGCAAAGAAGGTAGTGATATTTTAAGATAGAGGAAATGGTCTAGGAATAGTGAAGACAACAATTAATTTCCATAAATAATTATATTAAATATAGTCTTTTATCGGAGGAAAATGGGTCTTAATATATCTATTAGAGTTCTTATAGATATCTCCTATATCAGTATCAATCAATCTAATGATACTTTTATTAATATCATAGACAGCAATATACTTTGTATAAGGAATGAAGATAAAATTAAAAGCACTAGGAATGATATCATTGCTGTTTGGGATGTGTAAATAGATTGTCCTAATTGGTAAAACAGAACCACTTGCCCAAAATCTGAGTTCACTTTCTTTGAAGCAAAGAGAGGCAAATTAGGTAGTGGAAGTATGTGGTTATAATTATAAATCAGTGATAAGTTCAATACCTTAATGCTAAAATATTTAGAATAAGTTGAAAGATCCATTAGAATATTTAAATGAATGGATGTCTTAAGTAGTGCATGACAGGAGAAGAATTTCTCTTTCTTCGTCAAAGATAAAATTAGAACAGGATTACACTGCCTATAACTATTAAATTACTTTACCACTCTTCTTCCACAGAGTAATAATTATTTAGCTTGGATTTATCTCCTAACTTACATCAAAAATAGTTTTATCTTTGAGCATAAATAATTTGGAAAATATGACATTGGCTCTTCCATTAGTATATGTTTCGGTTAATTTAGGGCAGGTAGACTATAATACATCACTACTATAGAAGCCATCGTCACTTAGAATACTATTAGAGTTTACTGTTGTTGCTGTTGTTGAAGTAGCTGCTTCAACTAACTTGAATAATGCTATTAATAAACAAGCATTTAAGATCTAAAATTTCCTCTGATTCATTTTTTAATCCATCTTTTCTGATATAGTTGAGTCTTCTTTTAAAAGTTTTATAAGCTATCTATAGTAGACTCAGCTATTTACAGGAATATTTATTATATTGTCAGGTTATTTTTACTAAATTATTTAGCGGAAATTAATTATTTGCAGTCTTTTTTTTTTTTTTACTTCTTTTTTACCTCTTTAATATTAAAATTCTTTTCAAGCTATCTCGAAATCCTTTATCTTTCTTTTATTATTAATTTTTTGGCGATCTAGAAAGGCTTTTAATTAAATCTATGAATGAATGTAGGTATGTATGAATGTAATATTTTCTGTGAATAATATTCACATATCATGAGTAAAAAAAGTGATGGCATTTCCCTTAAAGAATTGGATTTGAAAATAAAATTAATACCAAATAAAGACTCACTGTCACTTTCTCACTTTTTATATTTACAGAATTTGTGCATATCAAATTAAATTAAAAATTAAATATCCTAATAAAATCCTATTAGCATCTCATGAAAAATATAATTGTCCGCCTATTAATACAATTAGGCTAATTAATTATCTAAATTTATTAAAAATTGGAAATAATAAATTTAAAAGAAATCACAACAAATCAATAATTTGGCTAAATAGTATATCCTTGTTATCAGTATTTTATTTAAATAAGAATTAATTAATTAATTTATTAAATTTAAAGAATTACTACATAGTCTTTTCTTAAAACATTAACCATTTATAAAATAGATAATCTTTTATTCAATTTCATTAAAAGTAAAAGAAATTATTTTTGATTTTCCGAATTTAATTTAAGGATAACTACCTGACCAGGATCTAATTGAAAAGATTGATACCGAAATAAAGAAAAATAAATCTTGTGATCTGATTAATTATGATTCTATATATCTATTAATCATTGCTATCATTTGGAAAAAAGGAAAATTTAATACTAGGTATTGACATAAATATTAACATAGTTAAATTCATTTATTTTTTGCTTTGCTTAAAACATTTTTATTATCATTTTATTTACTTATTTACAAATTCTATTTTGGAGCATTCCTTTCTTTCTAATAAACTTTTATACTTTTATTCTTACTTCGTTTTATTCTAAGTTTGAGGATAGGTATCTTTAGTTCTAACTACTTTAAAATACATGTTTATTAATTCAAATCATATGCTTCTCTTTCTCTTTTTATTTATTTTTATTACTCTTTTAATTTTTCTTTATATTTTCTTCGAAGACCTTTCTAAGCTAGATACCTTATTGCATATCTTTGACATCGAAATAAACTTTTGATTTAGAAAATGTGAGATAGAGTCTGTATTTGTAGGCTATGATAGCTAAGATAATAATAAAGACAATAATCAAGCAGATGCTACTAATATCCAACTTGCAAGAGCCACTGATTTTAACATATCCAGAAATGCAAACACATTCATCATCCTCAATATCATAAAACAAACCCTCACCGCAAATAGAGTGGCATAATGTCTCCTTCGTTCTATAATCATATTCAGGATATTCCTAAGTTTTACAAGGATTGGGAATGCAAATGCTATCGTCAATCATATAATATCCTTTACTGCACTCGCACTGACTATTTTCATTCAATGTTGTAGCTATTTTAAGAAATAATATAATTTAATAAAGTAACTTCACTACCTAATCAGAAATAGCTATATGTTAATCAAGTATCTGTCGTTAAAACAGAAATTCTTTTATTAAATTCTTTCTGTATTAATTGATAAAGCTTATAAAAATTACATCCTTCTTCTCCTTTGCAGTATGGTAGACACTATCCCTAAGTCAAGTAATACCCACTTGTACAGCTGTCGCATTTTCCAGAAGGAAATTTACAGGTCTTGCAATGCAAATTTATATCACAGGTTGAGCAAGAAAGTAAATCTTAGTTATAACCTTAATTATCTCCACATGAAGCTACACAAACCCCTTAAGTAGAAGCATCTCTCTCTTCAGGATAGAGAATATCATTCCAGTCATAAAAATAGGCTATAATATTTTTTTTATAATTGGTAGATGAAAACATTAATTTATTCTCATAGAACTGAGCATCATAGGTGGTAAAGTTATCATGTTTATAATGTCTAATTTATTCTCCTGAATAGAGACTGTGCACATAAACATCTCCCATAGTATGAGTTGTCACTGCATGAGGAGTATTTTATAAGATCAGCATAGATTGAATTTGATTCAATGTCACATTCTTGTAATCTAACTTTAATAAAATAATAACACTTCTCAATATTAATTTAAAGAAAAAATATGTATTTTTAAACTAATTATCCTAGTCTATTCCTATCTTAATTAGTCTCCTCATTTAAACTTACATTTAATAATTTTTATTTAACTTTCATATTACATAGTTTTTAAAAAGAGAGTATATTAAATTTAAAGTTTAGCCTAAAATTGAAGGTTATTATCAGATGGGCAAAGATTAGATTTAACTTAAATAATTTAGTTTAACTATTAATTTGATAAAATTAAACTTACAAAGAATTCGCTTGTAATAGATAATTTCTTGTCAACTGAGAAGACTTAGAAGTATTACTTGATAGTCTTTTTGTATACTCTGTGGTTATTGTAATTAACAATGAGACTATCTTTGCTATAGACTCCCAAAATAGATGGATTTGCTGGAATATTAGAAATGTGATCATTTGAAGTATATACTATTTCTGAAGTTATGTAGTCGATCACACGAATTAAAGCTTTACTAAAATCGACCAAAGCAATATAATTTGTATTGGGAACAAACTTTGCATAGAAACAGGAAGGATAAGGAGAAATTTTATCTGGAATTCCAATTGTGAGTACTTTGTATGGAATAGTTACTATATTATTAAGGTCGTAAAAGAAAAGTTTGCTATTATTATAATCGAGAACTACTAATTAGTGCTGATTATTTATGATAAACATATCAGTTATTAAAGGCGCTTACAAACTGCTTGGTTCTGATAGAGGGATTGCTATTAAAAAATTAAAGTCAAATGTTGTTGGATTTTTTTTGAATATCATGAATTGATCAGCTGTGGTAGTAAGTATTAAGTATCCCAAATCTTGGTCATATAAATGATTCCCAGAGGAAATAATTGGTTATCCATTCGAAATAAGAGTTGTTGTTTTGTGATTCCCATATTAAAAATCCCAAAGTATGAGTAGACTAGGATGCATATCGTTATAAATAACTATAGTAAAGAATTATCCTGTCCCTAAATATAGGTTTCTCATTGAAAAAATATCGTAGGTATTAGAACTTTAATATTCCAATTTTACTATTGTTTAAGGGCACGCACTAGCTAAATCACTAAAGTTATGATATTATTTTATTTGAGTAATATTAGTATCTGATTTATGACACTTGATCTCTTTTAGTAAAGAGATAAATATTAATGCTAAAGATAGAACTAGTTTTCGCATTATATTTATTAATATTTAGGTTTTTGCTGACTTTTTTGTTATTTCTGAATTTTGAGGTTATTTTATCTTTTTATTGAAAATTGATTATTTTTTTATTAATTTGATCATATGATTAATACTACACTAATTCAAAAGAATAATAAAGTCTTGGTCAATGTTTCACACTTCTTTATGTATTTATCTGTTTTAGTATTTTTTTATTTGCCTTGATTTTGTATTCATAAATAATTGAAATAAAGATTATTGATTAGACTACCAATATCTCTCTGTAAAAGATTGAAGCATCTCAGCTAATAGTTAATATAATCTGTAATCTTCATATAGTATTTTTCTTTACTCTTATTACAGAGATAAATCGACTTTCATTTCTAATTCAATGCTAAATTTTATTCTTAAAAGAATTGTAAGCCTTTATTCATTTATTTGGTCAAAATTTTTATATTTCAATCAACCTTACATTTTTATTTTTCTTCAAATCATCTATTTTCTTATTTTTATTTTATATTTAATAATTTCATTAAATTAATTTATTACTATTCCATTATTATTTTTATCATTATTTTTTTACTTCATAATTATTTTATTTCCATAATTTTCATTAATTAACTAATCATTCAGAAAAATAAAATTCTATAAATTTAAATCATTTCTCAGAACATTTAAAATGCATAAAAAGTTTAATGAAGATAGTCTAAATAAATAAATAGATAAGTAAAATAAGGAAAGAAATATTAGATAAAAGATATTGTTAAGGATGATATAAGAATTAATAAAATTTTTATTTAATTTTAAGTTAAGATTCTTAAATTGGATTAACAATAATTTTCTATCAAGCATGAATATATATTGATTGCAATTTAAACTATCATTTTAAAAAATACTGTAATTCCTTATTAATTTAGATACTATCTTAGTAAGATTTGCCCTTTATTTATTCTAAAAAAAATTAAATTAATGACTAAAATTCTGTATGAAATAAATAGTTTGCTAATATGGAGGAATTACATTAACTGTTTTTTAGTTGTTGATCAAAAATATTTTTATGAATATTAAAATTTTGTAAAAGCAAATTAGTATCTACTGGATTATGCCTTAGATTATTATGCATAGTGTTAATAAAGTTAAATGATAGTATAGTTATTTTGAATAATTAATTAGCCTGATGATTTTCTGTCTAGCTATAAATAATAATTTATTGTATCGAAAATCTTTTCAAAACTGCACTAAAATATTGAAGTTAAAAAATGTTAAAAATTAAGCAAAAGTATTTAGTTAAGATAGATCATAATATAAACTTACTCTCAGCAGTAAAGAAGAATCTGATTAACTACTTGGATGCAATTAAAAACTTATAAGCAAGCTAAAATAATCCACAATAGCAAGGCCATTAAAGATAAACTCCTTAGTAAGAAATTAAAATTTAGCAAGAATAAAGGAAGGATAGATAGATGAAATAAATCAAAATTCAAAAATCTATCTTAATGAATTGAAATGGAATAATTTAAATTATAATTTAAATAGGAATGTGGACAAGAAAAAGACCAATCTTGAGAAATCTTTAGAAATGTTTTTATTAAATTACAAAGAAGTTGAAGATTAAAAGAATTATGAAAAGAATCAAAGTATTAGAGATGGATTTGAAGAAATGATGATTTAAAATTAATACTTCTAAGTAGAGAAAAGGCTATCTTAAAAAGATATCTAATATATTAAAATGAGTAAAAGCTTTGAGTCTAATATGACAATTTTAATTGAACCTAATATGATTTCAATTCGCAGGGCAAATTAATAGGGATAGCCTCAATGTAATTATTAAATTATCATCTTTGTGCGCGAAACTAAAACTTATGGGCCTAATATTCAATAAATTTCTTTTAGTGTTTAGGATTTATTAGTCTGCCCAATTCCTAAAAAATAATAAAGTTAAATTGCTAGTTAAGGTAGTTCAAGTAGTGATTAAGAGAAAATTGAAATTCCTGACAATATTCCTGAAGTTTTCAAAGAAATATCTACATTTATTAAAATTGCTTAAAAGAAATTGGAAACAGGAATTTTCTTTGATATGTTCTTTTAGTCATAAAAATTGAATAAAATTGATTATTTCCAAAAGGTATTCCAATCATCAACACTATGTGATTACTGTAAAAATTACATGAAACTAAAATCCCCAAAAGAAGGATTCATTCCTCCTACAGTTCTTTATAATAGTAAATTTTATCACACCCAATGTTTTAAAGAAAAAGAATTCTAATGATTATGTCAGTAGATAGATAGATAAATAATTAGAAAGATTATTTAAATCCTATTATTTATAAATGTATATATATTAAACTTTTGTTTACTTCTAATAATAATAATAAGAATATCATTATTACAAATTAAAGAAATTCAATTTTCATTTTAAAAATCTATTTGTTTCATATCAAATTATTAGTTCTTCTTACATTTTTAAACTTCTAAAAAATTCCTAAAAATGTAGAGTAAATTAAAAATAAATTATAAGTTGAAATAAATTAAATTAAATTAGAATTTAAAAAAGATTTAAAAAAAAAATCTTTGAAGAGAAGGTTTTATTATAAATGTATACATTTAGATGAAGAGAGTAATAAAAGGTGGATAGATAATTTTAAATGATAGAAATATACATATGGGTTATAATATTTTAAATGAGAGTTACATTTTATTATTATTCTTGAAAGCAAGAATCAAGTATTAATTAGTAGGAGTAAAAGTATTATTTATTTGTTACATGTGGTAATTGCTCTACTTATTTTATATATTTTTAAATCAAAGGATATAGCTTGATGGAAGGAACTCGATATTAGCTGCCATACCTCTTGTTATTATGTCTTATTTCATTTAGCTATAATATGTGTCGTTTTCTACAGTAGATAAACTAATTTACAAAATTATAGTTTTACTTTTTTTAAATTAAATTTAAAAATTATAAATTTACCCTATTTCTAGCCTCATTTATTTCAGATTTTATAAAGAGAGGATACCTACTTTTATTGCTTATTCACATTACATATCAAGTTAAATTTCCCTAATTAAAATCATATTAGACAATTAATATTAATTTACAAAAACAAAAAAATTATTACATCAAATCTAATTCTAGAATTTCTAAGGATTGAAGCTATGTAATTTCAGTAAAAAAGTCTTTAACCCCCTAAAATGTGAAGTTATTTACACTTATAAATTATTATAAAAGAAAATTAGTACAAAAGAAGTATTTCAGAAAATTCTTAGTTTATTTACCTAACATCGATAAAAAGATGTTTCAACTTGGGGAGTTTTGAAATATTCATAATTACGCCTTATAAAACCATATCTTCGCTAAATCCATTTTCGCTATTAGAAATAATTGAAAAATATATAATGACCATTCTTTAAAATTAACAGTTTATTTATTTACCTTATATCTAATGTAAGCTTTTCAAGCTCCTAAATCTTTTTAATTTACTCGCTCCACATAATGATTTCATCGTCGTTCAATGAGCAATAACTGAAAATATATTTAGAATAGAATATCTTTATCAAAAAAGTTGGAGAATTAATTTTTTTACCTTAAATTAAGTGTTAAACTGCGCAGATTTGTAAATTTAGTTATATATTGTTGTAAGATAATCTTATCTATGAGCTAAGAAAGGTCGTTTCCCCTAAAGATAATTTTATAGTACAAACAAATAAATTTCATGAAATTTCTTAGAAGAAATGTTACCTCATATCAATGGTAAGTTAAATTAAAGATGTGACTTGAGAGATATACCCAATGCAATTTAAAAATCCCTGAGATGTGATTTTATTATATCTAATATTTAATATTTTAATATCGTCTTAATAAAAGATAAATTATTTCATATTTAAAAAGGTTTCTAGCAATAAAGTTAAGATTAATAATCCTTACGGTAAACTTAAATTAAGAGACACTAGTTGAGTTAATCTGTTAATGCCATAAAGCAACATGTTTCCTTCCTTGTCACCAATTTCACAATTACTTTTTAATCAAATTTAATAGAATTAATAAGGGAAGATTATTAGTAATTTAAATTACTTAAGTTCAATAGAAATACTCTTTAAATTATTATGATGTTCATATATTTTTGAAAAACTTTGAAAATATTTAGATGTTATAGCAATGTCTCTATTTTTAAAATTAATACAATCAGATATAAAACAAATGCCATTATTTTAAGTAATTCACTAACCTCATTTAGAAATTCAAGCTTTTACATGATTGCTGATTGATTTAACTTACTTTTTTTAGCTGATCCACTTTCTAGATGATTATGTACTCATCGCTTTAATTTGTAATTATGAAAATGAGATATTGATTAAAACTTTTAAGGACATAATTTAAATTTTTTGAAAAAACTAATACTCATTATAAGAAGGTTCTGCAACTTGAATTTTGCATCTGCTTTAAGGAACTTCTACTCCGTTGATTATTTCTATTGATAGAAAAAAACAAACATTAATTAATTATATTACTACAACTACTTCTACTCATCGAATGTTAATGATTTTACCTGTCTTCTCAGATCTATTTGTATTTCCCATTTGTTAATTATATCAAGTATTTAATGTTATTTAAAGAGTATGCTCTATCCTTGGTATATCTGTATTCTCTTGTGTTGACAACTTCTCTTAAAGAAAGGATTTCTTTCTATTTCTGAATTTCAAATATGATTAAATTTTACTTAAGTTTTTAATGTAATTATATTAGTTCGGGCTTTCAAAATTTTATTATTTTGTTTTATGATAATTTCTTTCACTCACTTAATGGTTTCTTAAGCAGACAGAAGAATATCTCTCCTCTTAAAAGTAAAATACACTTAATGAGTGAATAATATTGACTGTAAATATAAAAAATAGTACTTTTCTAAACTGAGGTGGGTGCTTATTTACTGTATTGAGTAATCTTAAATAAAGATTTGGTAAAAGATTTTAGAAATAATATTGATTAATTCTGATTTCTTATTTCCTTCTATTTTTCATTTAAAGTTATCAAATTCATTCATTAAGTATGGATATATTTGCCTTACTTTTAAAATATTCATCTATCTGTAAATCATAATTCATGATTGCTTTTATTTTCCTTATAAAAATAGCTTAACCATTATAAGTGAGGTATTCAGAAATTCAAGCATTCAAATTATTTTTGAATAATTAAAATTAATGAAAAATAAGTATAAAATTAAGTATAACATTTATTTTAAAATAAAACATATATGTAAAGCTAATAATATAAGTTAGAAAATTTAATACATAAATTTTCTATTAAATTCTAATAAAGATATTAATTACTCTCTATAAATTTAATAAAATTGTTAAATTAAGCAAAGATTTTCTAATTTTAGTTATCAACCAACTTATGTATGGATGGATGGGTAAAAAAAACAGTGATCCAAAATTAAAAATATTCAATAGAATATAGAAAAATGTAATAGATTGTTTTTGAGTTGTTAAATCTTGTATATTTTAATTTAATTTACTTTCATTTAAATTCATAAATTATTAATGTAAAGTTTTAGGTAAGTATGGTATAGTTTAACATTATTTAAAATTACTAGACAAAATTATAATTTAAATTATCTATTCTATAAATAATAAGTTAAAATAATTAAAGTTTACAAGGAATAAATTATTAATTTATTTAAAATATATTGAATATACCTACCTTCATTCTTTAAAATAAATTCTAAATAATTTTCTAAATAGGGTAGTATTGAAATATCTCCCCCCCACTACTGAGTTTTAGAAATAGGTTATTAATTTCTTTATTAACATACTAAGGTATCTAATTAAAATTTAGGATAAATTTAATTTATTTTTTTGATTTTTGAACAAATAAACTGAAATATTTTTAAATGAAGATGATTTTGAAGGTATTTTTTCTTTACTATTATTGTTTAATGAAGATATAAAAAGGAGTTTATAATTAATTGATAGATTAAGAAGAAGAATAATAATAAATAATGTATATATTTTATGAAAATGAAAAAGATATGAAGGATAAAGATAGATTTTTTATATAAAGTTAACTAATTTGTAAATGAGATATAAAATATATATAGGTTTAAAGGATTAGAAGTAATTAAATTAATTAATTATTTAATTATTTAATTGATAATAATAAAAACAATTATTTGGGTTGATAAATAAATATAAAAATTCAATCAATCGATATATTCATCTGAGACAATTTTGACAATTTTGCGAATTGCAGAGGTAGATTTTTTATTAATTTTAAATATAAAAGGAGGAATGATAAGGGAAATGATGAAGGAAAAGTAGTAGAAAATGACTTGCTTAAAATTATCTCTGCTTTACAGAGTGTTAGAAAACAATTAACTGAAATAATTGAGAGCTACACCCTCAAATATAAGTTAACCTATATTTCCGATGAAATATAGCTGATTGAAGAATATTGCTCTTCGAATATAATCGTTACTGCAGGCATAGACCCCTGATACATAGAAATATGTTGAGGCAAATTATATAAGTCCAAGTATAATAAAGCAACTCTATAAAGTCACGTCTGTTTCATAAGTAATATCTTATATTTTGAGGATAAAGGACACTAGCATAACAAGCGAAAGGAATATGAAGAATTTAACAGATCTATTGATGATTTTTCTTATATTAAAATGTATATAATCTGAACATTATACTGTGAACGCTTCACTTATATCTTAAGTTCTAAATTTCGTATTCTCTCTCTTTAAAGGGGCAACAATATAATCAGCAATAAAATCAGTAGAATTTAAATTCCCATTATTCACTATACCCAAATTTGTATATGTTAATCTAGTCGTTGAACGAATTTTATCAACAAGAAGATGTTCATAAGCTAATTTGCAATGTAAACGAGATTGATTTTTTAATTTAACACTCCCCTCGCAGTACAATTCTAAGCATTAGTCGTCAGTTAAGCCTTCAATAGTTTCAAAATCGTAATCAATTTGAATTGTTTCTAAATTCTCTACATCCATTTGATTATTTCTTATAATGTCATTCACTCTAGCACTCTCTTGATTCTCCATTCCTTCTACTTTCTTGTCTTTCCCTAAAAGGTCTTTCTATTAAATCTGCTACTGCTATTAATTTTATTAGCGCCTTTGATTTTGATTCCCTTCTTATTATTGGATTTGCTGCTGCTACTGAATCATTTTATTATATGCTGCTTGCCTTGCCTTCCTTTCTTCATCTGAATTAGGTATCTCTATTTGCAAACCTCCCTATTTCTTTTTATACGCAGGTTACTTGCTAATATTCTTTTTTAAAGCCCTTTTATCTTCACCTTAAATAGCAATGTTATTTTTTATGTGATAATTATTGAGTTCCTACTAAATTTCTAGAGGTATGATCTAATTATTCCCATCCTTTATATCTTCATGATTTTACAAGTCGCTAGGATCTAATGTATACTCTTACATTTCTGTGCCTTACTTGTTAACAGATTTATACCTGCCTTATATCTAATTTAAATCTACTTTTGAAACACTTAAGTTATTTGAATTTGTAGTCATATTCCCTTGTGTATATGTAATCATATAGCTTTAATTAAATTAAGTTTCCATCTTTTTAGGGTTATCTTCTATTATAGATGATCTATTGGTCTCATGGTTTTCATGATTTACAAACTCTCCATCTATTTTTATAAAATTAATTGGTATTCCTATTGTTTACTTCCTTTTTAATTTTTTGTAATATATCATCTCATTTGCTTGGAGATACAATAGCAAATGTAATTTAATTTTCATATCTTACAATCATTTTGCAATTAATAATTCTCCTTATATAACCATTAAATTGTATATATATACATGCACTTATTCTTTATTAATTTAAACTTTAATCTTTTCTAAGAGAAACAATTAGTCTTTTTCTATTCAAAACTAGATAGTTAATGATAAAATTATAAGATCTTATCCTAGAATTAAATTTCTTGGCTTTAAATTTTTAAAATTTATGAAATAATCTACTTTATGGGCTTGTATCGTCGTCTTCTTCTACATGCTTTTGATATGGAAGCTTGATATTTTGCATTTCTATAGTATTGTGTATTGATTAAGTTAATAATTAGTAATAAAACTTCCTTGATTTCTTCTAATAATATATCCCTTTAATATGATGGTCCTTTTCTTTATAATGAATGAATATTAACTTTTTCAATTTTTTATTAATTTGATTTTCTTTAATATTGAATTTTTCTTTATTGAAACAAGAAATGAACCACTAAACAGTAATAATAAAAAAAGAAGTTGAATGACCAACAATACGAAAATCAACAGAAACAAAGATATATATGTTATTGTATTTTATTAAATGCTTTCTAAAAGAAATTTAAATCTCTTGATTTCTAAATTTTATCATCTCTTTAAATTATAGACCTTTCGATTTCTTATAAATAAATATTACTCTTTTGTTATAGATAATAATAAAAAAAACAATTTAAATTTATAATCGAGATGAAAACTATATCTTTAATTGACTCGCTATTCAATTAACTATATTAATTTAAATTGCTTCTATCATTATATTTATTAGTTAAGTAAACATCTTTTATTAATTTAAAAATGGCTAGATATTATTAGGTGCTAGGCTGCAAACTTAACTGTTCAAACAGAGTTCATCAAAGATATGATAAGATATTTCTATAAATAATTATAGAATTTAAAATTATTTAGAATAAAAGAAATTAAATTTATTTGTGCAAACAGCATCAAAAAATTAAAAAATATGTAATAAATTAAAAAATTAATTTTATTTTAATGGTTCACTTTAAAAAAAATTTATTGTTATCCTACCTCCCTCCCCCTTAATAAAAGAGAATTAAATTGAAGGTATTTTTCTATAAGACCTCAATATATTTAATTTTAAAATGATAAATTTTATGGTTTTTTATATTTTAATTCCTCTTTTAATTTATCTACAATAACATACAATTATTAATGTTAGATAGCAATTCTAATATCAGATATTATTCTTAAATATATAAAAATACACTTTCATTCAATAAAAATTAACTTTCACTAATCTTATGATTTTCATAAGTTTAAATTTAAGAGTTTTTTTATCCTAATAGCTTAATTAAATAAAAATTTAATTATTATTTTTGATTTTACTAAATTAATAAAATACTATTAAAAAATGCAAAGAAAAGAAGAAAAAAATAAAAAGAATAGAAAATTATACTTTAAATGAAGAGTTAATGTAGTAAGTTTTTAGCAATTTTTTAATCCAGATATAAAATTAAAAGCAAGGCTTTCTCCAATACTATTAATTTATTTTCAAAATTAAATATAAATATAAATATTGAATAGAAAATAGATTATTCTACCTCAAGAAGAAAACTAATGTAGTTAATTAAGAGCAATTTCCTAATCTAGAAGCTAAGTCATGATAGCCTTATTCCCCAATATTATTATAACTTTTTTATTCATTGAGAGAATTTATATGAAATGAAGAAATAAAAATAATATTAATATTTACAGTAATGAGAGACTTAATTTTTTAATTTATGAGCAACTTCCTAATCCAGAACCAAAACTTTAAGCATCTTAATCTCCCATTCCGTTATAACTTTTTTATTTAAATATTTAAGTACAAAATGAGAAAATACAGAGAGTAAATAAATGAAAAATGAAAAGAAAATAAAAATTAAATTTACTCTAAGATAAGAGTTAATATGGTAAGCTTTGAGCAGTTTCTTAACCCAGACCCTAAACCACTATAATCCTAGCCTTTTATACTATTATTACTTTTTATAATGAAAAAATTAAGTTAAGGATAAAAAGATATTAATTTAATAATTAAAAGCTAAAGAGAAAAAGCTTTAAGTAAGATCTTACCTCAATATAAGACACAATTTAGTAAGTTAGGAACTTTTTCCTAATCCAGATCCTAAATCAGAGGCACCTTAGAATCCAATTTTATTATTTCTTGAAAATTTAAGTTAAGTTAAAAATAGTTAAAAGAGAAAGTTAATCATTTAAAATAGGAGTTAACAAATTTAAATTTTACTCTAAGCTGAGTGTTAACGTTGCAAGTTATGAACAATTACCCAATCCTTATCCTAAGCCACAAACACCTTTATCTTTAATACTATTATTGCTAAAGGATTAAGTTAAAAAAATAAAATAGTATTTTAGAACATGTTTTTAATGAGATGAGTATAATGAAAAGTAATCGATTATTACGTTAATTAGATAGTTACCACACTAAGTAACTAACAATTTCCTAATCCTAATCCTAGATTACAAGCACCTTAGTCTTCAATTTTATTATTACTTTTATATTTAAAAATTAAGTAGAAAAAAGATAATAAACTTAATAAAAAAAAGAAATTAAATATTATTATATTACCTTAAATAAAGAGCTAAATCTATAAGATTTGAGCAATTTGATAATCCAGATCCTAAGCCACTAGTTCCATTACATCCAATACTGTTATTACTTAGTATTTATAGAGTTAATCAAAATAATTATTGAGATAATAAGATTGAAATCTAAAATGGAAGAAAATAAAATATAAACTTACCTTAATTAAAGAGATAATTTAGTAATTTTGAGGCAATTTCCTAATCCAGAACCCAAACCAGAAGCACCCTAATCTCCAATATTATTGTGGCTTTTTAATATAAGCAAAAATACTAAATAGAAAGATAATGAAAATAAATTTAGGATTTTTACTTCAAATAAAGGCTAAGTGATTTAAGCTGCTTACAATCAGATAAACCTAATCCTAAACTAACAGCACCTTAATCTCCAATGATATTATTACTTTTGTTAAAATTAATGAATGTAAAAGATCTCCTTCTTATAAATAATGAACTTATGAAATTGAAATTTAAAGAAAAATAAAATTCTACTATATGGAAAGAGATAATGTAGTTAGTTATGAGCAATTTCCTAATTAGAATCCTAAACCATATGCACCTTCGTCTTTAATTTAATTATGGCTATATTTTTAAAATATAATTTAAAATAACTAAATAGAGATAATAAATTTAAATAATTCTATAAAAAAAAGATTAATAAAACTATACCTCAAATGAAAAATTAATGTTTTAAGCTAGGAGTTATCACCTAATCCAGATCTTAGACCACGAGCACCCTAATCTCCAATTTAATTGTTACTTGAATTTTAAAAGAATAAGTTAGCCAAAATTAAACATAAATTATTAAAAAATTTACTCCAAATAGAGACTTAATCTGGTAAGTTAAGAACATTTTCCAAGTTCAGATCCTATAGAACAAGCTCCTTAATCTTTTATACAATTATTACTTTTATATTTAAAAGGCTATGTAAGCAAAACAAAAGAGAAGATATGGATTTTAATGTAATAGAAATAATATAAAAATTTACTTCAAATAAAGATTTAATGTTAAAAGTTATGAGATATTTCCTATTCCTGATCCTAAACCACAAGCACCCTAATCTCCAATCATATTTTCACTTTTTATTTAAAGAGATAATTTAATAATTGTAAAATAATAAAGATTAGTTTGAAATTAAAACTGAGGAATGTAAAATAGTTTAAAATTTTACCTCAAATATAAAGTTAGTGTATGAAGGCCAGAGCTTTTTGATAATCCAGATCCTAAGCCACAAGCATCTTCATTTTTGATATTACTATTACTTTTTAAATTAATTGAGTAAAAAATAGAAAATTAAGAGAATAAATTTGAGATATAATTGGATTGTAAAAATGATAATATAAACTTTACTGTAATCCAAGAGTTAATGTATTAAGCGATGAACAATTTCCTAATTCAAGCCCTAAAGCACTAGATCCCTATACTCCAATACTATTATTACTTTAAATTAAATAGTTTCTTTCAATAAGTAAATAGAGGAAAAATGAAAAAGGGGAGAAAAGAAAATATAAAATCAAATTCAACCTTAAATGAAGAGCTAAGGTATTTAGTAATGAACAATTTCGTATTCCAGAGGCTAAATCACTAGCACCTTTTTCTTTAATACCATTATAACTAGTATGTTAAAAAAAATAATTTAAACATAACAAATAGTAAAAAGTACAACAACAAATTCAAAAAAAGAAGAAAAAAAATAATAATTATTTATATAAAATCCTACCATAAATTAAGATTTAATGTATTTATTTATTAGCAGTTTTTTAATCCAGACCCTAAACCACAAGCACCAATGTCTCCTATACCATTAGAACTATTAAATTACAAGGATTAAGTAAATAAAACAATAAAACAAAGAAAATAATTTTTTAAATTTGAATAGAATAATAAAATTAAAATTATACTTTAAAAAAAGACTTAATTAGGTAAGCTAAGAGTAATTAGATAAACCAGATCCTAAACTAGATACCCCTTAGCTATTGATTCTATTATTACTATTATTTTTAAAATATAGTTAAATTTTACAAAATGAGCTAAATAAATTTAAAAGGAAAATTGGAAGAAAAATATATTTATTTACTCTAAGTTTAGATTTATTGTAGTAAGTTTTGTACAATTTGATAAACCAGACACTAAGTCACAGACACCCTAATCTCGAAGGCTATTATTACTTTATTTTAAAAAAATAATTAAAAATAGTAAGTAATAAATTTTATCAAAATTAATTAAATTGAAAAAGATAATTATACTTTAAATTAAGTTGTAGTTTATTAAGTTACAAACAATTTGATAATCCAGTTGCTAAACCAGAAAGTCCCATATCCCCAATTCTATTATTACTTTTAGATTTAAAGATTTAATAAGAAATTACAAATGAGATAGAACAAATTAATCAAAAATTAGGAGAAATAAAATAATTATATTTTAACCTCAAATAAAGAGTTAATTCACTAAGTTATGAGCAATTTCCTAATCCTTATCCTAAATCACAAGCACCTTTTTAACCAATTCTACTTTCACTTTTATTCATTTAGGATTATTTAAAAATGATATTTTTGAGAGAATTAGCATGAGATGAATTGTTGAAAAAAATAAAACTTACTATAAGTTGAGAGTTAATGTTTAAAGCTATGAGCAATTCCTTAATTCAGATCCTATATCACAAGCACCTTAAGGCATTATTTAATTTCCTCTTTTATATTTATAGAATTTAGTAAAAAATATCAAGATGAATAGATCTAATAATTTTAATAACTTACTCAAAAATCAAAGTTGAATTATCTTAAAAATATTTTTTTTCTATTTACTTTTAATATGAAAATATAATATTTTAAAGCAATAAATTTATCGATAAGATGGTTACTCTTCTAATGAATTAGTCAGTCATTTTTTAATCCTGAATATTTTTCTCCTTTTAATTACTCTTATTTAGAATTTTTGAGATTATATCTTTATTAGTTTTTTTAATAAAAATTTTAATTTAGAAGATTTAAAAATAAATAAGAATTTCATTATTTTAATAAATATCTAATCAATTTTATTAATACATTTATTCTATATTTTTTGAATCCTTAATTTATTAATGTCTTAATATATGAGCTTTTACAGTATATTAATTATTTCAAGCTTTTTGGAATATAACAATTTAAAAATTGCTATTTTAAGTTAAAAAGAAAGAAAAGAAACTGAATAGAAATATAGATAATTTAACTGTAAAGAAAAATAAATACTTATATTATTGTCCGACTAGGTTATAAATTTTAATAAGTACATAATAAATTAGACTTTTATTTTTGTTCAGCTAATTATTCGATGAGGGCTTGAAAGAATGTGCTTAGATAATATATTTATTTTTTTATTTCTTACTTAGTTCTGCATTCTTTATTTTATCCACTATATTTATTTAATTATGTTTATTAGATTTTTGTTAGTTTAAAACAATTTTTAATCTAAAATTTTTCTAAATTTAAACTTCTAATGAACTTTTTAAAATATTTTAGGCTTAATTGTTTGTTTGTTTGCTTACTTGTTTATATCATTTAATCTTTAAAATTAATCTTTTTTGTTGAAGATTATCTTTCTCTTTAGTTGGATTAAATTTATAACTAGAAAACCTCCTTAATTATTTTTATCTTAAAATTCACAAGGAAATGATGTATAAGATAATAAAACATATTAAATTCCTATAGAAGGTTTGCTTATATCTTAAATATATTTTATAATTGTAACTGTATGAATATAGATAATTAAATATATTTTTGGTTTTTTATCTTCTCTATTATTTAATACCGTTTTTATTTTAAACCAATAAAGCAAGGATATGATTTATTCATCTCCTTTTAAATGATTTATTTAAATATGAAATTGTATTATGTTTAAGGAAATACATTACATAATGCTTAAATTAAAAATAAAATTGATAATAGATAATAAAATAATTAAATTCTATTTTTTGTTATTGAATTAAAAGAATAGAAAAAATATTATAATATTTGAAATTATTTGAGTTAGTTGAATATTAAAGAAATTTATTTTTAGATAGAATGATGATCGATAGATTGATTGATTAATTTATATATAATATAAAGTATAGAATATTCTATTGGATTGGATGGAATCAAACAAAACATAAACAATTTGAATTAGCTAGCAATGAATATCAAAAAAAACCAACTTAAACACAGATGATACAAAGAAATAATCTGATTTATATTAAAGCTGAAAACTGCTTTTATAATATAATTGCTAATTAATGAGAATAAATATAGAAATTGAAATATTAATGTTAATTATAGTTAAATTAGCTAGCTCATTATGGTAAATTTTATTGATTTTATTCCATTTTTTATTTTCTCTACTATTTGAAGGCTTCAACATTTTCTTTTGTAAATTCTTATGGTAATTTGGCTTTCTCTTAGATATATACGTCATGTTCGGATACCCAGACAGATAAATTATAAATTACTAAGCCTGAAAACAAACTTAATGCAACAGGAGTTAAAGCCATTCTGATATCAGGAGTTTTGAATCTCCACCATCTCCAAAAGTTTTCCATAAATCTAAATCTCACAAACTCCTTAGATTATGGTGTGTCTTTTCTAAAACTTCTAATTTTTCCTAAATTGTCTTTATAAAATATATGAGATTCAGTCTCCCTAACCATCTAAGTGGTAGACCATTTATTTGATGGATCGATTTTGACCATTTACCTAAGTTATTTTTCCTTATGCTCTTTTAATACTTAAATACAGTAACTAATAATTATTTATCAAATTTTGATTTATTTGATGATATTAATAATAAAATAAAATGTAGAATCTATACAAAAGGAGTGATCGATCTTCTTTTACAGAAATCCAAATTTTAAAGACTCTATTTTACATTATTCATATAAAAAAAATTGTTTAAAATTAAAAGAAAAAAGTAAGTATTCACTTGGGTTCAAATATTTTATCATATCAAAATAAGACTGATACCAATAAGATAAAAAATACATCTCGTTTCATATTTTTTTTCATTATTCTATTCATTTCTTCTTCATACATTTTTTACTGATTAAATACTAATCTGAAAACTAAGAAAAGAAAAGTAGAAAGATAGATAGATAGAAATAAATAAGTGAATAAATAGAATTATAATATTCTAAATGACTTTGTGAGTAAGTAAGTAACAACATTTAATTAATGTAAGTATATTTAAATAACTATTATTTATGTATGTATGCATGTATTATAATTATTAATGTAAATAGAATTTGAATGGAAAAGTGAAAAAATAATAAATATATTCTTTAAACTACAATTAAAATGGTTAAGAATAGTTAATAGATTGATTGATAGATTGATAGATTGGTTAGTTTTTTAATATTCTTTCTTATTAATGAAAGAATAAGGTGTAATTTGAGATTTTTAAATTATGTTAATTTTGATTATTTATCATTTCATTTTTTATTAATATTTTCTAGTTCTTGCTTGACAAAACTAAGTAATTCCAATTATTATTTTGTGAGTTATTCTGGAATTTATACTTCACTTGAGTTTTTAAGCAATTTTATACTTGTTATTTAACTATCTTGCTTTTGTAAAGAGTCCCTAGGACTTTAGCCTTGATTTTGTAATATAAATTAATCAATAGATTTTAATACACTTTCTGTTTCGAACTATTCTAATTTTTCTTATAATCTTTACTTTATGGTTGCCTTTGTCTTCTTTAAATCTTTTTCAGATACGGAGACTAGGCTCTATAAAAAGGATTTTATTTAGCTTTGATCTTCACTAATTTGACTAATAGGAATATTAAATGTAGATTTTCTCATTAGAGTACTCTTCATCTTTTCAAATGCTTATTGTTAAATGTTTTCTGGAAGATGTGTTACTTTACTCTTAAAACCTTCATCCATGTATTTATTTAATGCTTCTTCGTCTTCAAAGCCTTCTTGTTCAAAGATCTCCAAGAATTCTAGCTCTCTTTCAAGGATTTTCTCTGCAATAAGTAAAGGTTTAACTTCTTATGTTTCACTACTTGTTAGCCTATCATTAAGTACCGAAGTGATTTCCATCCATTTATCTTATATTTCTTATTCAGTAAATTTAAATGAATTTATTTTTTTCTCATATTCAATTTTCTTTTATGGCCACAGCTTCTTTAAGTCCTCATACTTAATATCTAGCTCTCTTTTATGTCTTAATCCAAGGAATTTATCTTGTGCTTCATCTGAGAATAGATTGAAATCTACACAAACAACTGCAAACTTGTCAAAGGTTAAATTAGGCTCTCCATCAACAATATTATCTGCATTTTCATTAAATATTTCTGTTAGGATGTCTTCATTGTAATTATCTGATTCTATATTTCTATTGAGTATTAAGAATTCTTCCAAGTTACATTATCCATTACCATCCAAATCACTAGCATCTAATTAATATTACAAATTTCTTATTAAATATTAGATAATCAGAATAAATATCTTACTGAATGCATTGATTACATAAGTTTTAGCTCTATTGACTAACATTCTATACTTATTAAGCATCTTATGGACAAATACATCAAAATCAGTTACTAAAACATTTGGATATCTAGGATCATTTTCTTTTAACTAATCTACTTCTTTCTTAAATTCTGTTGTCTCTTCTGTAGTAAATCTAGCATCGGCAAAATTTCCTATATTATAATTTTAAGATAAATGTTAGTTAATATTATAAGAAGAACTTATTCAAGATAATTTAACTATATTTTTTGAAAAGATTCTTTCTATAACTCAAAATATTAATTTTATTTCTATAATTAAACATTATTTGAAACACATAGAAATTAAAAAGTGATTGATAAAAGGTATTTAAACTACAATATTCTTCTTTAAAATGCTCTCCATATTAATCAAAACTGATATAATATATGAATAATAAATGAAAATAGAATTTAATATTACCTACAAATGCAGCAACTTTTAAATATGGAACATAGTATTTAGTCTCTGATTCAGAGATTTCTAGGTCTTTACCTATATTGCATTGATTTTAAATATAATCTAAGGTTTCTATGTATTTATTAAATTCATCGAGAGTAAAGTTTAAGCTTTTCTACTCTAGGATACCTAGGAAACGAGCAAACATATTAACTCTGAATATTTACATGTATCTCTTTAAACTAAGTATGAAAATAATAAACTTTTAATCTACAATCTTTTTCAGACCAAAAATCTTTGTAAGGAATATATATGAGAAGTTAGAGCAAGATATTTCCTTGAATCTGGGATTTTCTTGCACTAATTTAATACGATCTTAGTAGATGAGATTTATTTGTTTAAGGATTGTAGAAACTGGCATGAAGTTCTTGAATTTATTGTATTTCTTATTAGAGAGTTTATCTATGATAATTTGCCCAAGATCTGTCTAATATTACTTTTCGAAATCTATAATAGCTCTTTAACCTAATTTAGGAGCATTTGTTGATTTGTAATTGCTAGGGCTACCCTCTATCATTTATTTATTATGCAAAAAATATAAATGTTGATGTAAATTTTTAGAAATTTAATTGTGTTTACCTGAAGTCATTCTCTTTTTAGAAACTAAGTGTTAATAATTCTTCCATTTATCTGGAATTTCTTGTGCTTTCTTCTTTTTTTGTTTAGCCTCTTCCTCTTCTTCTTTTCTCTTTCTCTCGAATTCTTCTAATCTTTTTTATTCTTCTTCCCTCTCTTTCTTGAGTTGCATCTTAATAGATGCTATTTCTTCTAGTAACTCCTTTTCTCTCACGAAGAATTGATTTTTTTCAATATTAAGCTTTTCAATTTGCTAGGTTATTTTAGCTACTTCTTAAAGATTCTCTTCGTAGAGTCTTTCATACTTATTGAATTTACCTTTATAAGAGGATAATGGTTATTTAAGTAATTTAGCTCCATTATTAGTATTATGATTATTATCTATACTTTAGTAATCATTATCTTTGGATTCAAAATACATCTACATTTATCTAAATCCTTAAATTCTAAAATCAATTAAATAGTCTAGTTCTTCAGCATTTATTAAAAACTCATCATATTTATTATCTGCCAAAATCAAGTTTGTTTAAGTTTCTGTAGTTGAAAAAGCAAAATCGAATAGAGAAGCATTAACTTGAGTTTCAGCACATTCCTTTTTAATGGCTGACTCGGGATCTAAAAATCCGACTGCATTGAGATGCTCAATATCTACCATATCATTTTAAGCTTCATCTATAATTAACTTACTATCCTCGGATGAAAAACTACTTATTTCATTTTCTTCTATTTATTCTTATATAGCAATTTAAAGTATTTTTTTATTAAGATCCATATTATGAGTAGCTTATTGGAAGTTATTCTGAGATGAAATAGATGCTTAACTTGCTCTTTTGAAGTCTTTAGATTAAGTTTAACTGCTACTTTTGTTACTCATTTCACTATTCCTACGAGATTAAGAATTTTTTTTATTAGAATTTGACTGAGAGATATGAGCTAAGGCTTACTATTAATCAATTGTAAATTTCCTAATATAAGGTTAGTGTAAGGAAAACTCATCTAAATCTTTTTTAAAGTTCTTTTCATTTAAAGAATCATCTGAATCACTACTGCTATTCTACTTAGTTTATGAAAACTTTGGTAAATTACTAAAAGAAGTTCCCTCATTAAAGCTTTGTTATATGGAATTTTTATGCCTTTTTTATAAAGAAATTTTGAGTTAAAATTGAATAGAAACTAACTTATAATGAAGTTTACTTTTAATTAGATTTTTATTTACTATTAAGTTTGACTTTAGAGGTTTCAGATGATTAATCTAGTTTCTTTATAAATTGTTAAGAACTACTACTTTATTGGCTATTATAATTTAATTTATACCTTAATATAGTTATTTATAAATTATTTATTTATTTACGTTTTTGCTAACTCTTGTGCAAATTTAGGATCACCTTGAATTTATTTTACTAACTTTTCATCAAGATTGTATTTTCTTTTCTTTAACTTCATTCTTAATTTTAGATTATCCTCACTTAGCTTTTTGAGTTACTCCTTCAAGAACTAAGAAATTGATTTAAGACTATTTAGTTATTAATTCAAATCCTTTTCTCTGGTTTAAAGTGAAGCAATTGTTGTGTTCTCTGCTGATTACTTATCCTTTAGTTCTTCATTTGCCTTCTATAGTTCTGCCATTTCTTTATCTTTCTTTTCAAATATACTCTCATATAATTTCCTGGTATTAATAATCTCTTCTTAACTCTTATTTTTTTCAACACTTATTTCATCTTTCACCTTCTAGATTTATTTTTAATAATGATCTACTATTCTAAAGACTACTTCCTAATTATTATTTTAATTTTTAAGATTAATAATATATTTTTAGATTAAATTCTTATTAAATATAAGATTAAAATAATATATTCTCTTTGATAATATATGAAATAAAAGTTATTCATTAATTTACTTTTAAGAAAATTCCTCTTTCAGAACAGTCAAGAGTGATTTATCTTACAAGCTCGCTAAAGGATAAATAAATATATTTGAAAAGTTTTTTATCATCTGTAGGAGAGGTTGATTTTAGTCCAGCTTCGAACCACTTTTAAAGAGTTATTACTTCGTTTCTATTTGAAGGTACATCAGAATTAAAATTAGGCAATTCTTTTTTAATCTATTCTTCTAATTCCTCAGTTCCTGCTATTATTAAAGGATTTTGCATTTTTCTTATATTTTCAAGCCAAGATTAGCTATTTGGTGATTTTAAAGGTTAGGGAGTTAAGGGGATTTGTGGAGATATTCCTGAGGGTGAGTTTATTCTAACACTTGCCCTGGAGGAATTTGTATTAATTCCAAGTCCAATGTTTTGTGGTGTTAGCAAGCTGAATGCTTTTTGAAAGCTTTGGTTTGTATTTATAATGGATTTGGATGAAGAGGATTCAGAGTTATCTTTGTAATCCTATGAAAATAATTTTGCTTTGCTTGTTGTGGTATTAAAAGGCTTAATTTTTTCGCTTTAAACGATTTCTTAAAGCTCACCATAAGACTTTCTAGCCTTTTAGCTATCAAATTGATTTTATAGTTTTATTAGGTTATATTAGCTCAATCTTTAATTGTGCTCTGAATAAGGAGAAGTAGCCCCAGGAGATTGCGAAACATCACTTTAACCAGTGCTGCTCTTCCTTTGTCTTTAAGTATTTAGAAAATTTAACAGTTTCTGTTATTCTTTCAATTTTGAAATAAGATTATTGTTATTGTAATCTCCATTTGGTGTATTCTCATATTAATCTTGTGGGTAATACTCATTCAAGTGCTAATCGCTTTTAATCTCATCTATTTTGTTTGGAAAAAATTATCTATTTTACTTATTCTGGCTACTAGTTTCATTTGGACTTATTAAATCTTTCTAGCTTACAAAGACTACTTTTCGAGGGGATTCATTAGTCTCTTAAGTAGATAAGTTTTTCAACCCACTAGCAAGTATATTTATTTGGCTTTATGAAGTATTTTGTACGTTTTTATTTAATATTGGTGAAGTAGGTGGTAAGTGCAAGTATTGGTTTAACGAGTTAACATTACTAAATTAAATATTTAGGTTCTTAGTAAGGTTATTGTGAACAGAAGAGCTAAATTACGATTGAGAAGTAGGAGTGTTCTGTATTTAAATGTGTAGTTGAGTAGATGATTTTGCTTAGCTACCTTAATTATTTCCATTTATATTAGCAATTTTATCAGGAGAGTCTCTTGGAGTAACTTTTACTCTACTAGAAAGATGAGAAGATTGCTTTTTTATGCCATAACTTTTAGCATTTCCTTATTTAATTAATTGCTCATCAACATGCTTTTGTTATTAAAGGTGCTCATCCTTTGTAACTAGTTGTAATGTCTTTTAAGCCACTTAAGTTGCTGCATTAGATATTGATTATCTACTTTAATTTGGAGTATTTGGACCACCTGATTTAGTTTGCTAAAGGAGCTTAGAAATTATCTCATTATTTACCTCAACCTATCCTATTGCTGTATTCCGTTGTTCTTTACCTATGTAAGGAAGTGCCTGAGTATTTTAAAATGATTATTTTAAGCTTAAAGCAGATATATAATTGAATTTTTAATATCTATAATTTTTGAGAGAAAGAAATGAATGATAGATTTACGTTGCCTTGTTCTCCATGATTTGCTACATTTGAGATTATCCCTGCTTAGGAATGTGGCCTTTGAGTAAATTCTCGATGAGATAAATTATTCAAATTACTATCGCGACTAGAACCTTTCGTAAAGAATTTATCTTGGGTTTGATTCGGTCTCTAAAGAGGAGAATTAACTTCAGGTGTATTTTGAAAATGAGAATCTTTATTGTGAATCCTAAATTTTATGTCGGTCCTTGATAACACTGTAGTTTTACTATTGTTTAACTTATTGGAATTCAATGATGGATTTGAGCTGGTCGCTAATTAATTATTTGTCTTGCTGTCTTTCTTCTAGAGCATGTAGAGATCTTATTGAGACCCACTTCTAACTTGCTAAAACTGCTTTGAGTTGGTAGAGTTACCTCCTGCACCAACTCCTATCTATTAGGAAGCATGATTTTGCATGCCTATTGTTTAAAGTTTTATATCGCGTTAATACTAATATTTATTCTCTTTAACTTTTTGTTTGTAAACCTCCTCCAATAGTAAAGAAATAGTGATTAATATTAATTATGCAATTCTTTCTAATTTTTTAATTAATCAGAGTAATTCAGTATCTATTTATCTATCAATTAATTTATTGATAAAACCTATCTATCTATCTAATTTATTCATTTCCTATAAAGATAATCTTTATTTGGTAAATACTAATACAAATAATCTAACAAGGGAATGAACAAATGAACCGATTAAGCTTTATCATTTCTAAAAACAAATGAATATTTTAATCGTAGTTTAATCAAATAACTTTATTATAATAATCCCCAACCAAGATTTAGTTTGATGGGAAATTTAAATATCCAAATACTAGGAGTATAAAGAAAATCTCTGTGTATTTCTAAAATTACTTATATTAAATTATTATTGTGTGACTACAGATTACAACAATCAATCTTCACATAAAAATAATTCAAAAGGTTCGTGAACTTTTATAAAATACAAAACAATTTAATTATATTTTTATTAATTTTCTATAATAATAAAAAATTAGTACTGACTGAATAAAATAATCAAACATAAATTCTTAAATTCATTCATGTTTTCATCTTTTCTAAATTGCTCTTTCGCAATAATAATTTCTTTATCAAAGGAAATGAAATGATGTAATATAAGTTGAAATAAAACTGTAAAAAATGTAAAAATTAAATTAAAAATAAAATATTATCATTAAGCTAAATAATTAACTTAAATAATATTAAACTAAGCTCAATTACTTAAATGTAAACTTTTATTTCAAAGATAATCTTATCATTCAAATTTTTTATTTGAGTCTAATGAATTTGGATAGTAATTTGGTCTTTAAAGATAAAAAATATTAATGAAGTTTCTTACTAACATATAAGAATAATTGAAAATGGGAGAAAACTCTAAAAATTACATTTAAACTAAACTCATACTATAGTACCTGGTTTATTTAAACATAAAGCCATACATAAATAGCTTATTTATTTCTTAATCAATCAATTTGTCCTTATTTTCTATCTATCTTTCTGTCAATAATTAAATATTTTAATGGATTATATATCGAAAATAAATAATTAATTTTTTTAATGTTGACATTTATGATAAATTAATTAATTTATTTATTTATGACTTACATTATTGAATTAAATTAATTAATTAAACTAATGATTATGATAGTAATAAATAAAACAAACATAGATAGGTGGGTAGATAGATAGATAGATAGAGAGAATAAATAAAATAGTAGAATTATTTCAAAGATTTCTTATTTAAATATTTTAAGGTGCAGGTTAAATATCTTATAAATTATTAGCCTAAGGAATTTAAGGATTAATGTTAAGGCTATTTAAAAGATTGTTAATTTATGGGTTCTATTAGTTGTTGTCATTAATGTTATTATTTTGCTGGATCCATTATATCCTTTGTTACAGTTATCCTAAATGGGATTAAACTTTAACGTATCTAACATATTCATATACCAAATTAGGTACAACTCCCTATTTAATTGAATAGATCAATAACATCCATAATACAGATATTCCTGGGCCGATGTGGAAAGCTGTATTTTATTCTGTTAAGTTCATAATATATGATGTGAGGATGAACATAGTAATCATATAGATCATATTCCATGATAATTTTAGGATATAATTGGCTATGAATAGGAAACTAAAGATACCATATTCAGTTCTATAAAATAAAGCCTATGACATTTGTTTTAATGCTTGGTAAACTATAGTATGGATGATAAATATATAAATAGTTATATCCACTACACAATCATATATTCCTTAGATTTACAAGCCTATTGTATCCTATTGTTCTCTTGCAAATAATTGATTTAAATTCACAAATTGATAGAAAAATAAAATTGCTGCCACTCCAAATTATTCTGTATTTATCATGCTATAGATACTTTCCTACTTTTCTTGAATTTACTAAACATAATTAGGTGAATTATTATTGATTGGGACATCCAATCTGTAAGCAGAAAATAATTAAACTTATTAATATTGCAACTATTCTTAATCGCCACTACGTAAGCGATAGAGTTTAGTGAGTGCTCTTTTCATAAATATCGTACTAAAAAGAGGTATTACGGTAATGATAAATATAGGCATTAGCAACTTCTCTATGTTAGCCCATCCTCCACTCAAGATTTGAGCAGAAAGATAGAATTTGTAGGTCATAATATAAGTTGTATAATAAAGAAATACTAAAATGAAAGGCAGTCTATTCTTGTGTTCATCAGATATCCCAAGATACTCAGAGCATCGAATTAAAATTAGCCCGAAAATAACAAAAATGGTAAACATTTAAATAGTTCTTTGCTGGTCTAACGCTATCCAAATATACTCATCGACTCTATATTCATGCTCTAAAGTAGGCTAAGGGTAAAATACTATTGGAGGTGCCCATTTGTACATTTTCATGTTATATATGATTTAAATAAAATAATAAATCAAGGCTAGAGGTTAAGAAACTACTTTCAGGTTTGCATATATCTCAGTTAGAGAGGCAAATGAATTTATCTTTTCACTATCGCTGAGAGGAATAATTAAAAAGTAGATTTTATTAAAGATGGAGGACAATGAAATATCTAACTCCCCATAGAGCCTAATAATAGTAAAATAGGAGTATTAGCTTAGTATTAGAAGTGTTAACATCATTCTAGACCATCTCAAATCAAAGTATCTCTTTTAGAGCACTGAATTTATTGTATAAAGAGAGACTAAAAAGCCAATTGAAAACAATCCAAAATAATTAACAACTCTTAAAGTTCTCCATTAAAATTGAGATTATTTCAAAGCTTAAACGAATGAATAGAAATAGCTAATTGCAATAAAAGCATAGAAGAAGAGAGAAAGAATAACATAAGATTATTCAATTAATGTATTGTAATATATCTATTGATTGTTTTCAAATACCAAAGCTGTAAGCGATCCAAAGATCAGCAAAGGATTGATATACAAATTAAAAAATAAACTAATTTCTTCTTTCATCTGAGACTCCGAAAGAGGCTATATTTAAATATTCTATTAAGGTTCTTATTGAGATTAAGAATCCTAAGTGTAGTATGAATCTTCATCTTCTCTTACTTAACTTTCTACATCTTATTGATTATTATTCTCTTGCTACTGCTAATGGTGATTTCTATTCTGATTGTGAGCGTTAAAACTCATTTAATGCTATTGTTAAATACTTAGTTCCTAATTATATTTTGATTGATTGTTTCTTCCTTCCTTTAACTTAATTATTATGGCAGATATTTATCAATCTTTCCTTTTTAAAATGCTTGAAACTAACTAACTAACTACTCTTGGCTAATTATAAATATTTATTTAATTTTTTTTATCAAAGATTAATACAATCAGATTTTGCTAAGAATTATATTATAAGTATCAAAGAATGAATGAACAATTGAAGTTATTAACAAGCTAACTATTGTGAATGTGTGCCCTTATGATTTCTATCATTAATCATCATTTAATTCTTTTTTTTTATTTATAAATCTTCATACTTTTCAATTTATTCAAAATGTAGGCAAACAATCAATCAATCAATCAGTCTATCCATCTATCTATCTATCATTTCTAATTTAAAAAATACTTATGATTTAAAGAATTTTCTCTTTTTTAAAAATAATGAATTATTAAAGTATAATTTTGTAATAATTAATGTTAATTGTAATTAAATCTTGAATAGATAGATATCTTACAACATTAACTTATATTTAAATATTTATAATTTTGAGATTACACAAACTACCTACCTGCTAACCTAATCAATTTTAAGATGTATTTATAGAATAATTATTAAATAAATATATGATAATTTTAAATTATTATTTACTTTACATCTTTATTTTATTTTAAGTATTTTCTAAAAAGTATAACTACTCTTTGCTAGAAATTAAGTTAGAAATATAAAGAAATACTTTTAGAATATGGCAAAGATGTAAGTAACATACTTTTGAAAATATGATTCATTTGGGTGGTTGAATAAATCCTTCAATCAAAAATGATGATAATAACAAAAAATATTGGCCTTGGAAATGCAAATGTAGTAAAATAAATCTGTTGATATTGCTAGTGTAAATGAAAAATTTGAGATTTGATTAAATCAAAATTGAATAATTAAGTAAGATTAATTAATCAATTAATTAATTTATTAAGTTAAGATTAATAACAGATACATACATACACAGATACCTTATAAAGTGACATTAATATAAATACAGATTATTACAAGATATTTATTAATATCTGCCTATCTATTTGCTGATTGATTGATCCTAAAGAATTATATTAGTCTATATTACAACTCTATTTATTATGCAAAACCTAGAATCGCTAAAGATTTAAAATATTCTACCAGAAATAAAGAATCAAACATTCACTAATTCATTCTAAAATAAATAGCTATTAGATAATAATAAACCAGGGACTAGTTATTAGGGATAAAGGTAGGGGCAAAAAAATGTGAACTATGCTTCATAAGTTAGATAAATAAAACTAGATGAAGTACCTGCAATTAATATGAAGAATGGGTAAAAGTTATCATTGAATAACATTAAAGATTAATAATTCCAAGAAGAAATTGCAGATTTGATGTAAATATAAGTAGCTCAAGAATATAGAGCTGCAAGAAATATAGAAAAGCATTTTAAAAAAGTAATTCCAAATACTCAATACAAGAGTAGAAATCTCTCAGAAAGCTCTGGTGTAGGAAGAAATGTAATTAATTAATAGTATGTTAATGCTATTTAGAATAACTCTTTCAATTAAAACATTGATATTAACACAGACGAAATAGGCTTATTTGTTCCTACAAATGTAGAAAAACTAAGAAATTCTATCAAAAATGATTTTATTAATGCAAATAATAAAGAACCTAAACCAAATAAAAAGATCAAAGAGTAAAAACCTTAAACATTCGGTTAAAAACCTACTACTCCTGTAGTCCTTTAAAAGCCTGTCTAAGATTAATTGTAAGTTACAGTAAAGAATTAAAAGGATTTTATTTTGAAACGATAAAGAGTAAGAGGGCCCTAAGGATTGAACATTAAAGTAGTAGAAATGTGGATTAATGACACTATTTGTGAAGCTGAAAGTGAAATTTCTATTCCTAATTAACAAAAGAATAACGAAGGAGGAGATAAAATAAGGTAAAACTCTCCATAAAAAAAACAATCTGATTAGAAAGATATTTTAAAGAGTTTCTAGCTTGACAGGAAATCATTAGCTAATAAAGGTATATCAAAGGAAAATATTGATAGAATATACAGGTCACTGTTTGTTTACAGCTTTGGCTTCTATGAAATGATTCAAGATATCTTTTCACATGTTCATGATTCTGCCAGAATTGTTGCCAATGTTTGGAAAATTTATGGAATTCTTTTGGAATATTGTTCACGTACTGACTTTGTTAACACAGTAACATAATTAGAAAAAGAAAAAACTGCAATCGTAGATAATCTAGAAGAATAAATTGTTTCAAAGTAATAATAAATCGACGAGCTTGAAGTCATTGAAAAAGAAAAAAGAGAAATCCTTGAATAACAAATCCTTTCTCTCAAGTAAGAAAAAGTAAATAAATAATTAAATAATCAATAAATATTTTTTATAAAAATGAGTTTATGAAATGAAACTATTAAAGAATGAATGAATGAATCAATCAATGTTTTAGATAATAGTTTATTTTGAAATATAGAGATATTATTAGATTTGTTTAGATAAATTAAAATTTTATATTTTATTTTATTTTACAGCAAAATATCATCAATGAGAAGTTTTAGTTGGAAGAGGATTTTAAATAGGCAGATGCAGCTTTTAATGAGGAAGTTGGTTTGAGATTGCAGTTTGAACATAAAATTAATGAATTGCACAGTATTCATAGAGAATTACTTATGAAACATAATAGATTAATAGATGATTATGATTCTCTTAAAGTAGAACATGATATTCTTAAAGCTGATTAGGACAATAACAATAAACTTATCAATTCTCTCAAAATTATGGAATCTAAAACTAAAGATGAATGTAGAGATCTCTAGAGGAAAGTAACTGAAGCCACTATTTAGTTTGAAAAACTCAAAGAGAGAGCTGTATAAGCAGAAGCCGAATTATAGCATAAAAACAGAGGTGCTGATAAATATGAAGGTTTATTGAATGTAAAAAAATAATTTTAATCAATTTATTTTTTAAAGTGGAATAAAAATAAGTTAAGTTTATTATAAATAATTTAGGAAGAATAAAGAATTAATGAAGATCTAAGATTCTAGCTCAAAAATTTGCAGGAAAAGATTGATTTATAGCAAAGAAATGAAGATATCTACAAAAGGAGAATAGATGAACTTAAGGGAGAATAAAAATATTATAATTAAAAAATGGATAATTAAAGTGAGAGATTCGAAAAGCTTTAACAAAAGATCTATGATCTAGAAAAAGAAATAATAGATTAAAAGACTACAGCTTAGTTAAAATCCGAAAGTTATGCTTAATTAAGAGGTTAATGCTAGGCATACGAAAATGATATTCTTGAACTATAGTAATAATTTCGTTTATTAAATAAATACTAACTCTATTTATTAAATCTTAAACAGAGGATAAAAGAAAAAAGTAGAGCAAGAATATGAATATTGTTTGAATAGGAATGAATTACTTTAAACAGATTTAGAGGCTTTGCAAAAATTAATTAAAGATATGAAAGTGGGTAGAATTGAATTAGAAGAGGAGTATATTAAATGTAAGTTAAGATTAAATAATTCTATGGACACCATTAAAGCTAAAAATGAACTGTGTAAAGACCTGGAGGTATTTAGTTTATTATACTTATCTTTAAATCAAGTCAAATATTCTATTATTTAAAATAACAACTATAGATTAAAATGGAAATATATGAGTAGAACCACTTAAAGTTGACAGTGGAATTTTAAACTTATTAAAATATGGCTACTAAGGAGTAGGACAGCTTAAAGCAAAAGATAAGTAAGCTAGATAGAGAATTGAAATCAAAGATCCATGAATAGGAAACTGAAAAGAAATAAAATGAATTTGTTAATCAGAAGATAGATTAATACAATGAATAAATTGAAGGGCTAAGAAAAGAGATATTAGAGCTAACATCTTAATAAAGAGAAGATAAATTCACATTAAATAATCAAGCTAATAATATCAATTAATTAACTAATGTCATTGAGGCTGAGAGATCTAGAAACACAGATTTGATTAAATAGGTTACTTCATTAACAACCATTAATGAGAATCTTCAAAGAGAAACTAAGAGTTAAAAAGTCATCATCAGAGAACTTTAAGACAACCATGCTACTACTATAGAATAATTGAAATAATAGTAAGAAATTCATTCATTTTCATTAATTAATTAGAAATATTTAATTTTAATTAAATAAATATTTGTTATTATTTTTAATTCTTTTTAAAAACTTCTTTTAATCATGCAAAATTATTTTTAGCTAATCAAATAAAAAAACTGATTGATTTCACTAAATCTCTTTTTAAATGCAAATACTCAAAATTGTTAGATTTAAACCAATAAAAGATTGATTAATTCAAATGTTGTTGTTAAACAAATTAAATTTATTTTCTAGCTACATTATAATTATTATTCATAGAGATTGAAAATTAAATTTGTTATGAATTATATAAAATAAAAGATACTTAGATTAAATTTAATTTAATATTATTTAATAGACATAAAAAGGATATTGATAGATATACAAACGTAGAATTTAAGGTACATTTAATGGTATATGAGGATCTTTTGAGCAGATTCTCTTAGATGTAATAAGATAAGATAAGGTTGGATTAGTAAAATTTCGAAATTCAATAAGCTTTAGAGTTAAAAATCAAATAGTTAAATGATGTATAGAATTTATAGGTTTAAACTAATGAAAAACTTTAATAGACTCAAAAAATGCTGTCAAAGTTAAAGAAGTATTCACTTCATTTCCTTTAAAATGTTTTAACTTCTGACAAAAGGGCCGAAAGCTTAGATAAATAGTTGAAGGAGAATAAGAATTAGATTATTTTGTAATTCTTTAAGTTTAATGTTTATTTATTTATTAAATTAATTAAATAAATAAAAAAATAATAGGAATGAAAAATAGTATAAATAAGAAAGAGAAATTATCATAAAGCTTAATGAATAATAAGAAAAAAAACTTCGAGGTGAAATAAAATAACAATAGAATGATTTGGATGAAATGAAAGAATTAGTAAACTAAAAGCTAGAACAAATTAGGTAGTTACAAGAGTCTTATTAACTCATTGAATAATTGAAGAACCAATAATAATAGCAACTAAGTTTGAAAAATGAAGGAAATTAGAGAGGTTCAATGCAGATGTTAAATAAAACAGGTTAGTTAGAATTGACATAATAGCAAATCTAATAAATCTAATAAACTTAATAGCTTTCTTAAATATATAACTCTTAGCCAATAAATTAGAACTAATAGTAAAATACTTTTAAATAAGATGAAACATCTTAGAATTTAACAATGGAATAAAGACAAATGTAGTTAAAAGAGTAAGATAGACTATAATAAATACACTATAATTCTAATGGGGTTTATTAAGATAATAATAAAAATTCTGTCTAATAAGATTAAGTAATCTACTTCATTTTCTTTAATTACTTACTTACTCACTTTCTTTTTCTTACTGTAGTATCTTCAATTTAAAATCCACCAAAATTTTATTTTAATCAAAAATTTTCTGATTATAGAAAATTTTAATAAAAATTTTATGAAATAAATTTGGTTGAATGAGAAATATGAAAACTATATTATTTAATAATAAATAAATTATTTGATTTAAATAGGCAAAAGGTTTTGAGCATCCTACAATTTAGAATGGTTTATCAAACAAAGAAGGAGGAGGAGGGTAAGCGAATAAAAATAAATAAAATTTGCCAAATCCATAGTTGTAGTAGTAGTAATAATAACTGAATTAATAATAAAAAAATTAAAACTAGTTAGATAATTACAATGAATAGTTAGTATCAAAGCAATAATAGTTATTTAAATAGAATTATATGGCAGAATAAAATGAGTCTCATTAATATGGACTGAAATAAAAATACAATAATAGATAGAATCATTCATTTAGCTATTCTTAAGAAGATTAATTCTAGCCTATGAATGGAAATATCTTAACTCAAGAAAATATAGATAATAGAAACGAAAGATTAATTTCAGAAAATGTCTTAGACTCTAACTAAGGTCAGTTTGTTCCCTATCATCTATCAACTCTTGGAAGAATGAACTATTCAACTAATTATAATAATAAAAATCTCTCAGAATCAACTCCTTAGAATAATTAAAATAATTAAATCAGAAAACCAAGTCAATCATTCTATTCTGGTGGTGCTTATCGTTTAACATAAGATCACTCTAAGTTTATCTAAAAGTAGATTCCTTTTATATCTTATTCTTATATTTACTCCATTATTTTCATTATTAAAAAGCTAAGTAACTAAAAAATTAAAGTAATAAACTAAAGAAAACAAAGAATTTGGCAAGCTTTTTAGATTAGCTTCAGGCCATTATGATAACTCTTAGAGTTGATAATCAATTTCAGAATAATCTTTCAAAATTTTTAATTTTTATTTTAGCTTAATAAACTAAATTATTTATCAATAAATATATGACATAGTTAGAATAGCCATCCTATCTGCTCATTAGCATTTTCAAAATCCTTGACTAAAACTAAAAAAAGAATATTTTTAATGGTTATAATGAGAATGAATAATGAGATTTAAATGATTAATTGTTAAAACTTGTAAATAGATATTATAATAAAATAATTAATTAATTAATAAATTAATAAATGGATAATTAAGCATTTATTATTCTTTCATTTATATATACATACATACCCTTTCTTATTAGTATTTGTAAATAAATAATTAATTATATAAAACATTTAATTAATAAATGAATTATTTAATATTGTATAATAAATAAATAAATTACTATCTATCTTTTTATGAATAGTTAATTCAATACTATACAATTCTTTCATAAATTTAATTTAAGAAGAGATAAATTATTTATTTAATAAATTTTAATATTTAGAAATTAAAGCCATTTATTAAACAATCACTCTAATACTATCTATTAGTTAGAAATCCATCAAATAAACTCTATTTAATTTAAATATTTTCTTTTGATTTCTATCATTTAAAATCTAAATTTTATCCATTTAGTTATTTTAAAAGAAATTTATTTTAACTAATTAATTAATTAACAGGAAGAATTTAAATATTTGAAAATATAATGAAAATAGGAGCTATGAAATAAGATGAATTAGGCTGGCTAGCTAATATTTATAAATAGATGTATAGATAGATGGATGGATGGATAGAACTATGCATAGATGAATAGATAGATAAATATATAAAACACAGTAGTAAATAGTATTTTCAAAGTAATTTATTTATATATATGAAATTTTTTTAATATTAATTATCAACACCTTTAAATTAAAATTCTAATTCCTAAAAGACTGTAGACCATTTAATCAATCAATCACTTAATCAGTCAGTTAATTAATTAATCAATCAATCAATCAATCAATAATCAATGATTCCCAATCCATATATTTAATAACTATTTTTTTAAATATTTTTAAAATTAAAAAATTAAAGTATGATCTCAATACAAATTTTAATTTACTTTTTATGCTCCATATTTCTCAATTTTGTTAAACTCTAAAATAAGCTCCTTAATTTTAAAATTAACATTTTCTTTAAAATAATCTTCATTATACTTAAAGTTTGAAACAAAGTTTGAATGCCTTTGCTTTTCTTAGTTCAACTTCACATTTAAATTAATAGCTTCATTCTATTATTTTATTTATATTTTTTATTAAATTAATAGAAATTTGATGTTTGATTGTTTGTTTTACTTATCTTTCATGGTCATCTTTCAATTATTTGATTTCTATCTCCATTTAATGGATTTTATCTGCCAATTTCTTTCTATATTCTAATATGTCAAGGCAGTTTTTAAATTGGTCTGAGTATTACTGTTATTGAATTTTATAAATAAATATTAGTTTATTTTTATATTAAATTGGTTGATTGATTGATTACTTTTAGAGGGATTTAAACTTTCTTAATTAATGTATTTGCTTAGCTTGTCTATCTAACTCCAATATTAGTAGTAATTTGATTCAGATTAGAATTAATATTCTAAGTTTCCTCTATTTTATCAAGAAAATTAATTATTTGATGATATAGATAAATAATTAAATGAATAAATGAATTGTGTATTGTAGGTATTTAAAGTATCAAAATGAATTCATTTTACTTATTTCTTTAAAGATTTCAGACACATTTTAAAAGTTCTCAGCTTATTTCTTTCTGGCATCAAAGATTTTAGTGAAGCATTCAGTTAATTCTTTTAATTTATTATATTATTTTTGGTAGTACATTTAATAAGCTTCAAACTATTCATCTACATCAGTAACTCTTCTTCTTTCAACATTAGATTATCCTACTGCTGCAGTTATAGCTCCGATTCCGATATTAAAAATATTTCTCACTAGCCCATTTGTATTATTTGTACTCACTATATCTTTTTCTTATCTAATATTTGTCATTCTTTCTTTCTCTTCTGCAAATTACTATTTTTAATAATAAAGAAATATATTGATTTACTAAATAAATAAAAATGGTGTATGTATTTGTTTGTTTATTTAATTCTTTCTTTCTTGATAAATTGCTCTTTTTATCTAAACATTATTATAAAAACGTAGAGTTTCATTCATATTATTTGTATTAGTTAGTAAACATTAAATAATTATTGTTATTTATCTTAGATTTCTTTACACATTTATATTTTTTAAATTAAAAAATAGATTGATTCTAAATAGTTAATTACATTGTCAGGAGAAATCAGAAAGAATTTTACTTCTTTTGTGTACTTTAATTCTTTATGTGTAGTTAATCCTATTAAGAATAAGTGAAGCATTTCTTTTCTAGCATCCATAAACTCACTTTTTATTTTATTTAAGTAGGGAATTTCAAGTTTAGAGTAAATGCCTTTTTCAGGGAGCGCAGGCAATATATAGCCTGGATATTTGAAAGTTAATTCTTAATAAAGCCACTCAAAATCACTAAATCTTCTGGTGACAATGCGAAGGTTATTGTTTTTGCAATTAAGATTTGTATTTATTTCATATGTGTGCTATTCAAAGATTAACCTTTTTCAATAATAAAGAGAAAAATAATTAAAGGATGATCTAATTTGTAAGTATTTTTAGGTAGAATAGAACTATCTATTAATGCCTTTCTAAATAAATATCTATACCAATCGTATTGTATCTTAGAATGCTCTATAGTTATTTAAACTCTTTCCATTTCTGGATCTTAATCAATCAATAGATTTTAAAGTTAATCCATATAATTATTATCATTTGATTATTATGGCCTGCTTCTCTCTTATAACTATTAATACTAATGATTATATTCTTCTTCCTCTTCAACATCAGCTGCATCTATTATTTCTACTGAGTCATTCATTTTCTATTCCCTATTTTGCATTCTTTATTTGCTTTTCCAAATTTGAATTTCTTTCTTTGTTTGTTTGATAGTTTGTTTGTTTATTTATCAATAAGATTGGTTGATTCTTTCTTTAATTTTTGTTTGTTTTTTTGTTCAATTATCTTTCTTTTTCTTTATTTAGTAATTGCGTACAAATTCTTTATATTCTTATAGACTTATTTTTAATTATATTAAATATTACATGATTTGTGTGAAGCTATCTATTAATGTTAATCATGATAAATACCTTAAACACTCACAATCAACTAATTAATTAATTAATCGATCAATCAATCAATCAATCGATCAATAATTTATTGATTGATTTATAACATTTTTTGCTTGTTAGTTAATTGTTTAGTTCATTTATTCATTCCCTAAATCACCCATACCTTAGAATATAATTTCTGTTCATTAGGATTATTTTAAAAAGAATTCAATCGAACGAACATAATAAACTAATTATTAAGGGCTTGTTTGCTATTTTTTGATCAGATGATGATTGATCATAAAAAAGAATATTATTTATTTATGTATATTTTGTGAGATTATCTATTTATCAATCTATCTATCTGATAATTGTGGATAATGCATGATTGAAGTAAATTTAAATTAATAATAAGTATTATAAGCAAGCATCTTCTCGTTTTTATAAATTAGTTAGAATAATAATTATTAACATAAAAAATAAGAAAGTAAAATACAAAGAAATATTTTAAAAATCATAGGAAATTATTTGTAAGGAATGGGAATACTTCTATGAATTTGCCAGATGAATAAACTGTGTGTATTTTCATTTTATTCTTTGGATCGTTAATTGGCATGATATTGAATCCATTTTGGCAAATCTCCCCTGAACTATTTATTCTTAACTAATGAAGTTCTTTTAGTTTCTCTCCCAATAAGAAGCGAATGGAGTGAGGAAATGCTACAGCTATAAGATATTCTCCTTTTTAGAGATATTTAATTCTAAGAGCTTAGATAGGGGTGTTTTCCAACTACTTTTTGTAGAGAATCTTACTGGTTCTTGGAGAAATGTAGTAAAGCCAACCTTTTGAGGTGGCAACAAGTAAATCAACTGAGAAATTTCTGTCTCTTTCAGTGTTATTAATAGGCTCAACAAACTTTACATCTTGGTCCTTTTCGAACTCAAAATACATAAGAGTCTGTCCCGTGTGGTCTAGAATATACATATAATTATCAAAAGCTACTACATACTTTGGCTTATCTTAAGTGACATCATCGATATATCTAATACAGTGAATGCTCTAAGGATTGACTAAGTTATTTATAGTGAAGATTTACTTCTCTACGATTTTACCGTTATTCTTACTGCTTATTTTAGCAACAGTAGAAAGTGAATTCTAGTCGTTTTGATGCTTAGATTCAAATTACATTAATTCGATGATACTGTATTCCAAACTATTCTTTGTCTTATTTGTTTCTAAAACGCCATATAAGGCTTAAGATTTATAATTATACTAAGCAATATCTAAAGCTTTGTGGCTCAGATTGATATAGTCGTATAATTACTGCTTGGGCCATTCCCATATTTCAATACGCTTTTCTTTTAACACAATCAAGAAATTTTGCTCATCATTTAGCTGAATATATCTTATTTTCAAAATATCTGATTTATCCTATGATATCAATGATGTGTAGAGAGAGTATTTTGATTAACCTTTTTTAATACAATAAACCCTGATAACCCCAAATAAGTCAGCTGCAAAGACAAACCAGCCATTCTCACTAACTTAATTTAATTATTCGTCAGAATCTGTCTTCATGAGTACTAAATGCCTCAAACCTTGATCTATAATTTCATCTACATTGCCATCTGTATCTGCATTTGTTCCACTCTAATTTTAAACATTTTAAATTATATTTGGATTTGATTTTTGGTTTGATTGCTATTGTTATTGTTATTGCTATTGTTATTGTTGTTGTTGTTGTTGTTCTTCATCATTATTTTCATATTCTTTTTAAGTTTTTTATTCTTTCAACAATTTATCTCTAAATTTTTTCTTTTTATTTTTCTGATATTTAAATTAAATAAAATTTTAGGTTAAACATGTGTCCTAGAAATTATTTTCTTTTAAATATTTTATTTCATTATTCAATTTACTTATTATGTGCTTCGTGTCCTTCTCTTCGAAGAAGGAGGTTCGGTTTGCTATACTTCTTCGTCTTTACTCCTTAAATTCTTAGCTACCCTTGGATCTGGCTTATACATATCTTTATTTGGAACTTCTTAGCTAAGAGACTCTGGGCTACCTTCTCCTTCTGCTTCTTCCTGTTCCATTTCTCCATTATTCTTTAAATTCTTAATTTCTGAAGCATCTAAAGGATTAACCTCTGTTGTAAATTGTAAAATTTGTTAAATTAAAACAGTAAATAATTAGTTAATTATTTTACTTCTTGAACGGAGACCAAATTGAGATCTTTACTCTAGATATTTTTTTCTTTGGGATTTATCTTGTGATTGTGATATATCAGTGTTATCTTCATGGAATTCATCCTCTATGTTATTATTAATTTTATTATTTTCATGGTTTCCAATTACATTGGGATGTTCAGAATCAGCTTCGCTTTCACCCTCTACATTAACTATTTCTATATCTACATCATCTTCTTCTCCTTCATCTTCCTCATCTTCCTCTTCATCAATATCTCCTTCTTCTCCATCATCATCCTCTTCATCGTCATCTTCTTCATCATCATCGAATTCATCTTCTTAAAATTCATTGACATCTGCTCTGCCCTCTAAGAATTCCTTAAATCCTAATTCTTTGCCGAATTTCTTTTCCCATTTTCTAAGAGTTGTTGGATGAATTTTATACTTTTATGCAATACTTTGTTTGATGTTGCCATCTTTAAGTTCTAAAAGAATCTTCTTTTTTTCTGCTGCTGAATACTTCTCCTATGCACATCTGTTTTCTTCGTAAATTCTGTTACATTCTTAAATCTCTGGTAAATTTGCATACAATTTTCTCCATTTTCTAATAACTGAACCACTCACACCATGGATTTTAGCTGCTTTTAGAATATTACCCATCTTCAATGCATCTTGTAATATCTTCAGCTTTCTCTCTTCTTTTTCCTCTCTGTAGAATCTTCTTCTTTTTCTATTAAGGATGTGGTCATCGTTTATATCTAAATTTTATTAAAAATAAGTTAATTTATTCATAAACCTATACATTCATTTTAATAGCTGTTAATATGTATTTACCTTTAATATCGTTGTTGAGAATATTAGAGTCATTCTATTCAATTCAATAATAATTCATACAAAAATATTTTTATTTTTTATTTCTCACAATAAATTACTTACTTCTGGTTATTTTTTCACAACACCTCTTCTCCTGATTCTTAGTATATTCTATGCTTCTTCTGCTTGCTAATCTTTGCTAGCTTGTTTACTAAGATTATTCCCCTTTTCAAATTCTTCTGGCTTCAGATTCTAACTTTCATTAATATACTGTTCTGCCTATTATTTATTTTAAACAAATTAGTTTATTTACTAATAAATAATTAAATAAACAAGCAAATAATAAGAGAATTGTTAATTATTTATTATTCATGTATTATTAATAATATTAGATTTATAAAATATCCTAATTTCCATTTTATTTAAATATCAGATATGTGTGTATATAGATAATATCCTTCAGAAGCTAGCTAGCTAGCAAATAAAGAAATAAACAAATATTATAATTCTTCTATTACCTTTAAGTTTTTGCTAATGTCCTTTAGCATAAGCTTTTAATGACCACGTATTTAATTGCGAAATCTCTAGAAAGAGGGATCCACCTCTTCTATATTCATGAGGAATTTCTTGCTGAGATGATTGAAGTTTCTCTACAATTCTTTTGTCTAGAAGATCAATTTTTTTGTAAGGATATTAGGAAAGTCTACATTCTAAGCATTCACAGGATGCCTATAATCGAGTGTGTCTTTAGACACATCATATTAGAGCTATTTTCGTAAGCTGAAACTGCTTAAGAAATCAGAATCAGGCGTATAACTAAAAACCCTAGCATAGGCTTTGATAGAAGGGCAATAATCTATCATTTTCGACTACATGTTTTCAATAGCATTGACCAGCGTACTTTTCAATATCTCTAGCTACTCGTAAGCTGTAATAACAGTGCTATTTTCCAATTCGTTGTAGCTTTTTTCTCGCAGTTCTTCTATCAAGGAAGACCAATGAGATATTTCGCATGCGTACTTCTCCCATTTATGGTCATTTGCATTTAAGTGTTTTAATTTGATGCATTTTTAACAAAATAAATTGTTCCCCTAATCGCAATGACTAAATGTGCACATTATATCCATTGCACAATTCAAACACTATATTTTATCATCATTCTTATCAATTTATTTAGATTCTTGAGACAATTTTGACTGCATGTTATACCAAAACTCTCAGAGCTTTATTGCCGTTGAATAATATTGTAATTATGTCTTAAAATTTCTAAAATATTTTATTAGCTGTTTGCAGATTTATTAGTATATTTCTTTCTTAAAATAGAGATTTTCTTTCTTTCTCTTAGATATGTTTTTTGTTTATATATTTTTTGAAGTTATCCCAAAAATAATCAATAGATATATCTGGTAAATTATTCATCGCATCAAAAAGCAAACTAATAAGAGAAAGAAACAGATGTAAAAATGAGAATTCTTATAACAAACAAACAAACTAGCTAATTAACTAAATAATTACGCACATTGATAGATAGACTTATAAATATAATCTTCAAATCTTTCTTTAAAATTTTATTAATATTTTAAGCTCACAGTAAATATTAGCTTAATTTAAAGTTAAACTAATATAAAAATAAAATTGAATTTCTAAAACTTGATAGGCATGCATCTTCTATATAAATATTTACTATTCCTAAACTATCTAATGCTTAAATATATTAATTAATATACAGGGTGTGTTGTGTCTATTTTTCATTTAATCCTAATAGATAAATATTTTTAAATACCTTCATAACATAATAATCATTACAAAGTGATATTTGATTTAATGGTGAACAGTATAATTATGATATCAATTCAGCTTAAATTTTAATTTTAAAAAATAAATATTACATAGAAGAGGAGATTAACACCAATAAACAATAAAGCTGAATAAAAAAATATAATTATTTATGATTGTGAATATGAATATCTTTAAAATTAATTAGAAACCAATCAATGAATAAATATGTAAATAAGTAAATATCCTGAATTAAATTAATAATGAGTTTGTTGTATGGTATAACATAAATATCATTTTAGTAAATGGAATATAAAATATTGCTTTGTAAGTTTTTAGCATTTTTTTTGCCTTTAGATGTTGATATATCTGGAGTTATGTATGTATGATCTAACAATATTTATTATTTAATTTTCTATCAAAAGTGTAGGGATTTATTATGCTTGTTTCTGAGTAATTAAAAACCTCAAAAATATATAGTTTTAATTAATAGAAGATTTTAGAATCACTGCAAAAAAGAAAGAAGTAAATATTAATAGAGTTTCTAAAAATAATTATAAAAAATGATGCCATTCGAGGATAGCTCTAAAGGTGATTTTATCCAATAGGAGCAGGATTAGTTGTTAGAGTAGGTAAGGATTACTCATTCTGTTTTATTTCATTTATTTCAATCCTATTAAAATATATTGCTACGAGTTGTTTTTAATGGTAATTACTAATATAATTAGAAAAGATTCCCTTTAAATATTTTGAATTCCTATTTGGTTTGTGGCATTTGTGATGGCTATTTCCGTTTCGCTCATACAATCACTGAATGTGGTCATACTTGTACATTATTTGATTATAAGAAAGATACATTTATAATTGATTTAATCTTTAAAATATTTGCTATTTTACTTATACAGCAGTGCAGCGAGATATATTATATTTTTAATAAATCTCTCAATTATTATTCTTAGTAAATATTAAATTAAATTCAATTATTTTACTTATCAAGTTTGTAAAATTTGCATCCATGATTACATTGCCAAAAACTAGAATAACAAAAATAAAAGAAGATGTCCTTCATGCAAAGGAGAGCTTGAAATCCACTTGAGTAAGTCTATCAGAAAGGATCCATATAAACAATAGATGGTTGACCTCTTATATCCTTAATTCGCTAAGTAAGAATAGCTTATTGTGAAGAGAGTTAAGGAACTCTTCCCTCTCATAGATTTAGAATTTCTCTTAGATGAATTCAACTATGAAAGCTGTAAATAACATTTGTTTTGATATGATTGATTAATGTCTTTGTTTAGACATTTAATATAGATTTTAAATTATAAATTTAAATAAATGAATATTAATTTAATTAATATTTAAAAGTGAACTAACATTAATATTAAAGAAAGAATAAAAACACTGATGCACCTAAATTAAATCTCAAAATGGTTGTAGAATAGTATTTAAATGTATCCTTTGATAAGTTTTTGCTCGATCTTTATGATGAAAATTCATTCTTAAAGATGAAAACGATATTGTTAGAGAGATATCCCGACTTTTATAAAAAATAAATAGAATAATCTTAAGCCAGTCAAAGTGATAATGATTCAAGTGGTAATATTTATTTTATCTATAATATTAAATTAAATTAAAATAAACTAACAAATAATCAAAATCATGAAGGTGAAGAAAATGCTAGACTAAAAAATCCTTAGTCATTAAATGGTAAGAGAAAATAGATGAGCAATAGCAACAACAATCACGAGCAATAGCCATAAAAAAGAAAGTAAAGTAATGAATAACAGCATTAACAGCACCAACAATAGCTATAGCAGCAGCAGTAGCAACTACAATAACAATTATAATAATAACTACCTATACCAGTACCTAAATAATATCCTTTTAAAACTGCTTAACCTACTTAAAGAGCTTAAGAAGTATTTACATGTGCCATCTAAAATAGATATAGTTACATCTCTGAAAAGACATATAAAAGTTTACTTGAAATAGATGAGAATCTCTTTAAGTTTTATGTGAATCCTTTGACTAATTAAGAGCAGTATTTATTTATTAAATTAATATTTTTTAATCATACATTATTAACTAATTTTAAATTAATGTAGTGAGTATGCAGGATTATAAAATATCTTACGTCTCAATAAGAACAGCAAGTAAGAATTAACATTGAAACATGTAAAAAGCTTTTTAGTAAAGAAAATAAAATAAAATACGGAAGAAAAAGGGATTGAACTACCTTGCAACATCTCTAATAATAATGTAAAATTAGATAATTAAATGAGATATTAAACAAATAAATAACATATTAACAAAATTATTATTAAATAAAAAAGATAAATTTATACTTCACGGAATAACTGTTATGTGACATTAACACTCCTCTTAAAGATATTTTTGATTAAACTAAAGAAGGAGTTTATTTTATATTTGACTATGAGATCATTTTCGATAATGTTGAGAAAGGAGGAGATAATAATTGAAAACATACATTTATTATCATACTACTTTTTTATAGATAAAATCTATCTTATAAATATTAATTAATTAATGGTAATTCTAACAGGAAAGAAACAAAATAAATAAAACTTATTAATTGTATTACTATCATTTAATTATTATATTTCCTTATATTTATTTATTTATTGTTTTTCACCATTGAATTTATTTCATTTAATACTTACTATTAAAAACTAACATTTATTGTACAAAGAAATAAACAAAGAAACAACAAGAAATAAGTCAAAAGGAAATAAAAAATTAATAGTTAGATATTTAGTTAGTTAATATTTGAAAGATTTATCTAAATCAAATATTAAGAATAAGCAAGTGAGTGAGTAGATGAATGAATGGGATTTATGTATTTTAAAGATTATATTAATATAGATAATTAACATAAATAAAACTTTTTACATGATTGATTAAACTTAATTTATATTTATTTACTTACTTACTTACTTTATTTACTTTCATTATTTGTATTTCTATCCAATGCTAACTACAACACCCTTATTATTAGTTATTTAATTAAATTAATTAATTAAATAAAATAATTAATCATAAAAATAAAAATGTCTTACTTTGACTTTACTTCTAATTCTAATAGTACCAGTGATACTACCATTTTGAGATTCAGCACTAATATTAATTAAGAAATCATCACCTATTTATTTTTTATTTCATTGGATTGAATTAACTAATTTATATTATTTTTTTAAAATTTACCTAATTTAGTTTTGGCATAGAAATTAACACAAATAACACTAGCGTTTTTGATTTCTTCTTCATCATTAAGCATATATAATTTAAATTGTTCTTTGAATTGGAGGAAGAATTGTAACATTTCGCTATTAATGTTTATAAATATTCAGTTTAGATATTAATATTATTAATTATTTTACATCTTTTGAGGGTTGATAACAATACGGTTTTCCCATTCATACTTAGCCCACATTTCTCTGTAAGAATTGAAATCAATCTCAGCGGGGTAGACAAAATCAATGAGATCAATATCAATTTCTTTAGTAATTAGATAAGCTTGTTCAATACCAGCAATATTTTCGTAGTTGATGGCACCAAAGATAACACCAATATCAATAGAAGTGAATTTTAAAGAAGTTTTAACGTAGGCACTCTAGTTGGGTTGTAAGGTGACTGCTTAAGCCTTTTCAATGACTCTCTTTTGATCGTTTTCTTAGGTGAAGAATTCGATCTAAACTTTTTATAAGGGCTTGTTAGTACGATTTATAAGGAGAGTTTCGAATTGGATATCATATTTATGAATGTAAACAAAGGATTCTGAGTAGATAGGATCACTATAACCAGTCAATTAAACTAACTTATTTAACTTACTTGCAAAGTCATTATCTTCACCAACACCCTTCAATTCAACTTAATTAATTTCTTCATCTTATAAATCGATATCGCCAACTTCAGCTTATTTACCCCTTTAATAAAGTATTTAGAATTTAATATAAATTTTGAATTTAATTCTATTTACTTGAGTGCTCTAATAATAATTAAATCATCAGGCTATTTAGCGATGTGAGAATCCTTCTTTTCTTCCTTTTAGGATTCAGCATCAATTCTTCTAATAATCTTTTCTTTGGGCTTAATTATATTTTAGTTGCTTTCAAGCCATTGAATCTTTTCATTAACGAACTTCTTGGGCTCAGTCAATAATTTAATACCAAGATAAATTTTTTCAACTGAATCTAAGTCATATTCTTCATTCTTTTTTATTAATTAAAATCAAATTAATTAAAAAAAAATTATGTTGTAATTGATTAAAGATGAAACCTTTTTAAGTTGCTTTCCGGTGTATAATCTAACGAGAGAACAGAAAACTAACAGTATTTAACTGGTATATTTGTTAAATTTCTTTGTGTCAAGCTTTATCTTGAAAACAAGTTTTAAAAGAGTACGAGCAGCAATACTACCGATATATGAATATTATGAGATAATTTATCTGAATTAAGAAGCTTATGTATCAATTCCATCAACAGATTGTTCTATTTTTTAATTTTAATTTAAGCAAATTATTTTATTGATAAAGATATTAATTCATTTGTTTACTTCTTGCTTCCTTTTCTTCAATAACTTCAGTTCCATAGCTACCATCTGCTAAAATTACTGTTTTATACTTTTTCTATGTGGCTTTAGGAGCTTCCTTTTCTTCAGCCTTTTATTCATCAGAATTTTATTAAACAAAAGTAATAGGGAGAGGGCCAACAGAGTCTAAGATTTAATCTAAACTACGAATAACTTGTTCGCCAGTGGAGTATTCACCAAGAATCCAGAGAACACCATTGTAAATGTAGGGAGAGGAGATATCTCTGAATCTTTCCAAGAGCTTAGTCATTAAACGTTCTCTGCTTTGAGGATAAGTAGTGATAATACCTGTAATGATTCTCTTTACTTAATCTTGAGTCTTTTATTTCAAGTTGCTGTTAGTTAAAAATACTTCATTGATCAAGTTCATCACATCATCCAAGACACTTTCAAAGTTAAAAACACAATATTCAACAAAATCAAGCAAAACCTTAATGAATTCCTTTCCACTTTTAATTTAATAATAATTTATAGTTTAACTTTATTCATATATAAAACAAGCAAATTATTTACTTTTCTTCTGCAATAGTCTTCTTAACTTCCTTGACAACCTTGGGGAAGATATAACTAACATTTCTTAAATTAGTCAAACTCTAAATGATTTCAATAGCATTTTTACGAATTTAGAAAGAGGGATTATTAAGAACCTTAGTAATTTCAATAACTTATTCTTCAAGATACTTGGGTTCAATATTGAGGATGTATTAAATCTTATCAAGGACAACCATTTTAACATTATTCTCAGAGTTGTTTAACAAAAGTTAGACATAAATATTAGTGGCTAACTTCAAAGTTGTAGGGGTATTGGAAATTTAAATTAAAGTATTAGCACATTCAAATTAAACTGAAGGACTACGAGACTTTTAGAAGAACAAAATACATTTCATCAACTTTGACTTTTAACTGGGATCATACTTGCATGTTTTTCTATTTTATAATAATAATTATAATTATTATATTCTTTTATATTCTCATATTCTATCTAAATCAATTTCTTGTTTGATAGGATGTATCAAGCAATTAACCAACCAACTAAACAAATAAATAAGTAAGTAAATAAAATAACTCACCTGAAAAGCTCAAGGACAGAAAGTTACATAATATCACCCATTTCGTCAACTCTATCATCTTGAATGATTTAATAAAGGTAAGCCATAGCCTTATCGAGATTAGTGTGGTAAAGAAGAAGGAAAGCATTTCTCTTGGTTGATAAATCAGTTTCGTTTTAAAGGACCTTTTCCATTTCAGCATCAATGTCGTTAATAAGATCATCACCAAAGTTCAAGAAGATTTGATAAATTGCAATGATGGCATTTCTACGAACATAAGTGTGCTTGTGATTTAAACTTTCCATAATACTGGAAACGAGTGGTTCTAAAATACCCTTGTACATAATTCTTGAAACTAAACGAAGAGTTCTTCCTCTCAAATATTCATTTGGATGTAACAAATCAGATCTTAAACTGTTGCAAACTAAAATCATTTCATCTTTAAGCTTACCGTCTTTATTAACCTTTTCTATTACCTAATATTTAAATTATTTAATTTTTAATAATGTATCTATTTTATAGCAAGGTTATTGAAATAACTTCAGTAATTATTAATTTTATAATAATCACTTTATCATTTGTTGTTGGGCTGATAATCATTATGGAAATAACTTTCATTTTTATCTTATTAAGGGTTAAATAGAATATTATTTTACTTCCCAATAGAATAACAATATCTTCTTAAGATCGTGATTTTCTGCTTGATAAGGAACTAAGTAAGTTATGATAGTCATTGTCAACTTATCGAAATTTTCATCATTGATTATTGCATAAATGAGAGACTTCAAACCTTTTATTTTTTCTTCATATTTTCCCATTAACAGAGCCTTAATTTCTTAGGCAGTTGTCTACTCTTACTCTGCTCTAATGTAAATGCTGCAGGCACGCTCTTTTGGTTGATCACCACTCTAAATATTTGCAGAAGCCATGATTTACTAACTTATGAATTTCTCTAAAGTATATTTCTTATTTTATTTTACCTTTTTTATTTTGAAATAAATATCTTATTTTATTATAAAAAGAATATAATGCAATTGATATTTTTTTGCTTGTTTGTTTGATTACCTTAAAGGATGTATGCATATCAGATGTTTATTGTTAGCTAATTATTCAATCAATGAATCAATCAATCAATCATTCCTTAACCCATCTTTAACAAAATATATTAAATTGATTGAATTCCTTACTAAATAAAATTTCCAACACAAATCAATTAATTCTTTAATACAATTAACTCAAAACACATACATCTTATGATCAACGCGTGTTATTTAGCACTCATGATCCTTTCTGTTTCCATCAATTTTAAATGAGGAAGTGACAAAAATATTAATATTTTAATAATTTACAAGTGTTGATGATATTCTAAATTAAATTTAAAATAGGTTAAAATTTATAATAAAAAAATAAAATTTATCATTTTGTTATTTTTGTTATGAAATAATAAAGTATTCAAATCTTTTTAGTATTTAAATAAATAAATTAATTGATAGATAGATAGAAGAAATATCAATTTTATTCATATTCAATGTTATTTTTGATAATCAATCAATCTTTTTAAATGAAACTAAAATAATTAAAGAAAAATTGAATTTTTGTTTTGCGGATGAAAAGATATATAAATAGATTATTAGATAGAGATGATATTTAGATAATTAGTTAGTTATCAATGAAAATAGTTTTGTATTAAAAATTTAAATAAAATACATACACATATATTATTAGTTAAAAATATAGCTATTATGGTTATAATATATATGAGTATATAATTTAATATAATTTATTTATGGTTGTTTTTAGTGAAATCAAGCAGTGAGGACGCAAGCACCACCGACAGCGACGATTCTTCTTTCAGCAGTCTTGGAGAAGTACTTAGCCTTAACAACGACGGGTTGGTTGGGGAGTCTACCCTTACCCAAAACCTTGAAGAAACCAGCCTTGGTAACATCGATAACGGGAACCTTGGACTTTTCGTTAGCGTACTTAGTTCTGGTGGCTTCAGAAACCAAACTCCAGAGCTTATCGATATTAACGACGGGGCAATGAAGGGGATTCTTCTTCAAGTGGAAAGTTCTCATACCCATCTTACCGTAGAAGCCTAATGAAAAAATAAAAAGTTAATAAAAATTTGTTTAATTAATATTAAAAAATTAATGATCAAGGTGATAATAGAGTTAGTTTATTTAGCACATTTAATTATTTCATGATAATTTATTCATTATTAGTGAGTGATTGTAGGTTATTCTTTTGGTTTAGCAAACAGATATATTTAAAAATTCAAAGTAGGTAGGTAAGTAAGTAAGTTGGTAGGTAGGTAAAATTCTATGAATAATTAGTTATTATTTTTATTTTTGAAATAAGATACATTCTAAGTATCTATCAAATCTAAGAAAAGAAAGAAAGAATCTACTATATCTTTTATGTATAAAGATAGTTTAATTTCTTTTTGACCTTTTCATTAGTTTCATAGATACATAGATAGCCTCATTATTCTTTATTTCTATTCATTTATCTAAGGTTATCTATCTATTTATATGCTTGTTTGTTTGTTTGTTAGTTGGTATGTATGTATGTAGGAGGTTATTTAGACGCTTTTAATGCATATTTGAAGTTACATGAATAGCATTTTTTGCTATTAGTATCTATCTAAATAAAATCTTTAAGAATTAATAATTGATTAATTTCCTAGAGAATAGCATTATCCTTAGATTGAATCACTACTGATGTGCCTCTTATTTACTTACTCATTTGAATATTTATTTAATACTTTTTCATTCATATCTATTACTATTATTTTTCACTATCAGTTAAACCAAAATTTATGAATATTTTCATGAGTTAAATAAATTTATGCCCTGCTATAAATAAACTAAATTCCCTTATAACTTGATCATTAATTTTTATAAAATTATCAAAGGTTTTTGATATCGTACCAGGATGCCACTTTTCCATTAAGATCTATTTGTTAAATAATAAAATAGATTAGTATATTGCTTAAAAATATTCATTTTAAATGAAACTTTTCATCCTAATTTCCTTTCTTTGAGCTTTAGAATTGCATTTTTAAGCTAAAAGAAAAGGAAGTAGAATTTAAAGGAAATTGTTTGATTGATTAATGTATAAATGAAATAATTACTCTGTGATGATGCATACCACCGGCCTTACCACGACCACCTCTGCAACCACCCTTTCTGTCTATATTTTAGAATTAAATTATATTAATAAACACAATTCATTTTAACTTAATTCTATTTAAGTATTTATAGTTTTCTTTAATCTCAATTAAGATTGTATTCTTTTTTCTTTCTTTTTCAAGCACGAACTCGCTCTCTCCCATCCTTTTTTTTAACATTCTACAGTGATTGTTAGATGATATTCTATTATTTTGTCACTTCATTGAAATTGTTTAAGTTTATCTGTGTTTGCTTTGGAAACTCTGTCCTCATCTACTAGAATGGAAGTGTTAATCGATATGCCAATTATATTCTTCAATTAGCAATTATTAAGGATTTGATTAATCGAATATCTCTTTCTAAAAAGATGGATAAATGGATTTATTTGGGAGAAACAGTCGAGCTGGATTGATTAAAAATGATGAATAAGATGTGTTGATTTGATTACGCTTTCCGACTCTACCGTGACCGTGAGAGACGTGACCTCTCAACTTTCTAGTCTTCTTTAAGTGAGATACCATTTTTATTTACTATATATATGTCTTTGTTTCGTTTAATTTATTTTTTGCCTTTAAAATTTGTTTTTATATCTTTTAGCCTTTTAATCTCTCCTCTTTCTAATTAATTTGCCTCTACCCGTCTATATTTTCGCACCCCCAAAAGTATATTGAATTTCCTCCTCAAAGCATCTTATTTTATTTTTCTTTTTTAGCCCATTCTTATTTTAAATAGTGATTCATTTCTCATTCACTTTATTAATCAATCATTGATATCCATCATATAAAAATATTAAATATTGCTTTGCCTTTTCCATTGCAAACGAGACAGCTACCTACCTATTAAAGTATTTATATTCTTATTGCTTTATATGCTTCTTCTATTTTCAAATTTTCATTTCTCACTCTATCACTCATTAAATTATAGTATTCATTTCTTTTCTAAGCCTAATGCCCATCTTATTTACTCTTAACAAAATAAACTACTAATAGGCCAACCAAACCCACTTCCATTTTTATAAAATATAAAATATTTATAATTAACCTTTTTTCAAATTTAATAAAATCTACTTCTTTTTATAAATTCAATGTTATGGTTTTAAAAATTTAGTTATTCTATTCTCATTCTCTTCATTTTTTTTATTTTTTACAAATCTATTCAGTTTTTAAAAAACCATTGTTTTAATTTAATAATTTGATTTAATTTAGAATTTCCTAATCAATTTAAGATTAATTATTAAATTATTAAATCTAAAAAGTTTTTGTAAATTAAATTCGTGATTAATTGATTTCTTTTATATAATTTATTTTATAATCAATTATATTCACTATAATTATTTTTTTTATAACCAGTTTATAAAATAATAAAAATTCAATAATCATTTCAAACTTTAATATGTTTTTAATAAGTAGTTATTAAATAAATAAATAAGTAAGTAAAATGAAAACATAGGATAGATATATAGAAAGAAAGTTAGATAGATTTTTAAGAAAGAATATATTGTAGTAATTATAGAATTTAAAAATATAAAAATAAAAGAATTATTAATAGAAATTAATAATAGAGTAAATAAATAAATCGGATTAATATAATAGTTTCTTACAAGTAAAATGTCTCTAGATATTTCATTTATCTTTTAAAACTTAAATTTTATCAAATAACTTTTAATCTACTTAAGGGTTTTGGATTATTTAATAAGTATTTTTAGCTTACTTTTCAATAGCTTCTTCAAGTTATATCATATTTATTATAGAATCTGTGAGAAAATGGTATTAAAAATAGAAAACGAAAAAGAATGGTATTAGATTCCCATAGATAAAGAAAGTAGATGCTGTCAAATGTTATAAAGTATAGTAGATAGCATCCTTAGTTTAGTCTTTATTGTAAGGGAAATGCAAACTGATATAATTATTATATCCAACTCTAACAGCTTTTTGTGCTTCTTTTTCTAACTCTATAGGATTAATAGGATTAGGAATTCCTCCTAACTCATTACAAATAAACTAATAAGTAAGGAAGATAATTAGTGCATAAAAGAGACTATAAAATTTGCTATTAGAATCTAATTAACTGACTATATACTTAATTAGCTATTCTTAAGGAATAATTCCTTTCTTAACTATATTTACAAAACCTAAGTTTAATTTCTACTCTCTTCCATCAACTATTATACTATAGTTCAATTACTTTTGAGAGAGCTTTTCTATTTCATGTTCTACAAGATTATCTCCGCTTTTCATTGCAAGTATTGTGGCTTCTCCTACTTATTATATATCATGGAAAGATATTCTAATATCTCCTTCTTGAATGTTATTCAAATCTTTTTAAATCCAAATGTAATTGTCTTCATATTTAAGGTGCTTGTCGAATGTTTAAGTATGGTTGAAAGGGTTTAAATTATATACAGTATTGCTTAAATTTTAAAATTCTAAGTCACTATCCATTTTATTTATATCCATACTCTAGTATTCGTTAAATCTTTTTTCTAACATTGCAAAATGTTTATTCATTTCTTCATAATTTATGTTTATTTTTGTAGAGTTACCCATATCAAATTATTTGACCAGTGAATTTGATAAAGTATGTTCTTATAAAACAGCTTTTCCACAAGTGAATGCTTAGTATTGAAGATAAGGATACTCAATAGAATTGTGTTAAACGCAATCTTCAACATTCTTCCAATCAAGAATTTAATTTGAGTTATCTTTTGTAAGCATTTCTACCTTTCTTAAAACTCCAAAGCTATTAGGAGAAGTAGGTTTTATACCAAAATAACTATCTTAAACTTGTTACTTTGAAGCAGTGTCAAATATGTATTTAATTTTTCCATTAGCATAAATCAGTTGATTTTACTTTCCTAAATTGCTAGATAATGTTAGAGCATTTTTTAACACACTGCTGAATTGGCTTACATTGTGAAATTTAGTTGCATGCTTAATTAGCCCAATTGATGCAAATCCCAACACACAAAAAGCTGCAGGAATGGAATATTTTGGATTAAATAATCTCCTCCAATCAAAATATTACTCTTTTTTATTTTCTTCACTCATTTCAATTTCTTACAAACTTTATTTATTTTAATATTAATAATTCTAAATAAACTGATCTTCTACAATCCCTTTTAACATTAATTTTTAGATTAAAAACAAACTCTTTTCTATTACAATTTAGAATTTTCCCGAAACAATATTGTTTCAACTGGCATATTCTTAATCTAATATAGATAAATTATTTAATATTCTATTTAAAAATTCCAATTAATTCTTACATTGCTAAAAGAAACTTCTGTTCTATTTTTTATTAAAGCAAATCTAATTTGTGCCATTATTATTATCTTCTTAATTGATGTTATAATAACAAATTTCTATATATTATATATAATTTACTAAGGATTTAATAGAAAGTAAAATAAACAAATAAATATTACATTATTGAAGAGAAATTGAATAGAATAAAAAGGGAAAGTGATTAATTAGATAATATTATAAATAAATTAACATAATTAATTAATTATATAAAGAACAAAATAGAATAGTATATTTATTTATTTATTAGTTTTATCTTACATATATTTATTTATTTAATATTATTGATATTATTGTTGTTGTTGTTGTTGTTGTTATTGTTATTCTCATTGTCATTATTATTATAATTATGGAAAAATAAAATGAAGAAGATATTTATTTAATCAATATATCTTTCTTCAATTGTTTTAAGAGTTTATGTTAAATTATTTCTAAACTAAATTTTTGTAACGACCCGATATTATTTGAGGTGGAGGAGAAACAGCACTTTACATTTATTAGACTTGTTGGTCTCCAGGATGAGAAGAGAACTAAGTGTAGTTGTTATAATTAGATCCAAAAGAGGGCTCACGATAGGGAATTGATTAGTTAGAAAATGATACAAGTAATTCCTATCCAATACTTTAATGATTGATATCTTAATTATTGCTACCAAAAGTACTAAAAGTATTAGTTTATTCGTGGAATGAAGGTGAGTGATTTTATGATGAAATAGAAGGATCCTTAGCATTAAAGTTATTTAATGTAGGGGGATTGTTTTTAGTATTTAAATTATTCATAAATCTCTACTATTAAGGATCTTCAGAGAAAGAAAAGTTAACCTGGTCATTTTAATTTTAAATAAGAGATGGAGGGATATTACCAAAACTACCTTTATTATAAACAACCCTATTTTGTTATTGTTAGGTTTATTGATTAGGTAATTTATTTGTTTATTCACTTTCTTTCTTTTTGTTCTTCAAGTGGGAAGATAAATCTACAAAGTGAGTAATAGGATCATCATCTAGATTATCTTCTTCATTCAAGACTTATAATTTTGGTTAAAACGAAAACTCTGGTTACAATTTAGGAATACTCTATATCATTTAATCTTATTAGTTATTCTTGTTGGTCTCAATTTGTTGCTGATGGATAAAATTAGCATTGTTATTGTTGTTGTTATTGATGATGGTATTGTTGTTGTTGTTATTTTCATTCATTTTCTATTTTTATAAATTCTATAATTAAATTGCAGACTCATTAAATTAATTAATTTATTAATATAGTGGTTAGTAAGGAGTATTTTATGTTTCTTGGATTTAATTATTAATTCCTTTCATAACCACATTCGAATTCATATTGTTTACATTTTAGCTTTTAATTTATTATTACTATAATTGTACTTGTTATTATTTTAACTATAATTATTGTTGTTGTTACTATTATTATTGTTGTTATTATTGCTATTATTGTTATTAGGGTTGTAATAATACTTGTTATTAAGGATACTCTACTTTTTATTATAATGATTAGTATTATTAATAAGGTTAATTTTAAATTGGCTTCTTCTCAACTTACTAAGTTTGTGTTTTAGGTTGTTAGTTTGCGGAAATTATTTTACCTTGATATTTCTTTATGTAAATCTATATTATAAAAATAAAATAAAAATAAGTAAATTTGAGATAAAGCAATGAATAAATTAATAAATTAAAAAATAATTACATCTTTTAGTGCATCAAGGGTAGGTTTATTCTAATTAATAAATTCAACAAATTAAAGGAAATTATATTTAATAGTACTATTATCAGCTAATTCCAATAAGAAATTCTAGAGGATAGCTAAAATATCAGTCTTCAAAGAATTAATCTCTACATCTAAAACTGAGATAAAGCCATCTCCATCGCTATCCATCTTCTGAAATATTTTTTGATTCAAGAAATCTTAGAATTCCATTTGCAATCCTTACTATTACTGTTGTAATAATTATTACTATTGTAATAATTATTGCTATTACAACTAAAGCTGTTATTATTATTATTATTAGAGTAACTTATCTTACTTCTTAGGAATCTCTTTTTATTAAACTGTTTGTTGGTTATTAGCAACTACAGGTTCTTAAGGTCTGATTATCTCTTTTTAACGAAGCAGTCTATTTACCAGCAATTCATTCTAAGGGTGATAATCTTATTATTTTTAGTTATGAGGGGGAGATTGTCTTTGCTCTCCTCCTTGGATTTTAGAACCAGGAATAACGAAAGCTCCCACATTACTATTTTATTTACTTTCTCTTCTTAGTTAGGGATTTTTTTAAGTAAAGGAATTATTTGGTGGGATTTATTAATTAGGAGAGATTTTATTAATTTAGCTTTAGTTTTGGAATAAAATGCTATCGAGGGTGCTATTTTATTTATCTTAATCAGGATTGTAATAAGGATTGTTCCTAATTGGAGATCTTTGGAATTTATCTAAATTAGAGGGAGTTTGGATTACTTAAATATTTGAGTTCTATTTAATTTTGCCTTGTGTTTAATTCAATTCTTAAGTCTTATCAAGAAAATTTCTACTTAATTGATAATCTGAATAAAAATCGTCTCTCTTGTGATGAGATCTATCAGCTATTTATTTAATATAATTAATATTTTTAGTTACTTTTATATAAAAAAAATAAATATTTATTTACTTAGTGGAGGATTAGTTAATACTTTCTTTTGGCGTTAGTAAGATTCCAGATCGATCTTTAGGATATTATCACCTTTAGGAGTTTTATTATTTACTTCTGCTTTTTCCTGCTATTTTAAGTAGATGCTTGTATCATCAACATTATCAGTAATTAGTTATTTATTATTATCAGCTTACTTACTCTTTTCTAATTGTTTCTATTAGTTATATAGCTTTTAGCTAACGTTAAATGAAGATTAGTGAGAATTATCTGGTGAACTTTATAATTTCATTCTTACTGAGAGTAAAATTTTATGTTTTTAAGGCTATTATTGAGAATTCTACTATTGGCTTTGTTTATTATTTGCAAATATATCATTGGCATTGTTATATGAATTTGATTTATTATCTCTATCTGTAAAATTCCCTCTCGCCATTTATATCATATCTTCATTTTAGTTCTCTCTTTATGTTTGAACATTCATAGGACTTCTTGATGTTTGAGGGTATTGATTGTTGTTCTATAACTTAGCCAAAGAAGAATAACTATTTTCAGCCTAAGCTTTTTTAAGATCAAGAGGAGGAACTATTCCTTGTACTCTTTTTTGTAAAGACTGAGGTTAGGTTTATTGTTATTATTACTGTGGTTATTAAGGTTATTGTTGTTGTTACTAATTCATTTTAAAACTATTTCTACTAGAAAAAGGTGATATTTATTGCTATTCTGCTTATTTATTAGAGTTTCTAGTTGGAGTTTTTTAGTTTTTACTTAATCTTCTTTGAGATAAATCTTCATTTCTGTTTTATTTCTGAATATTGCTGTTATTATGAATTCCACTGTTGCTAAGATAATTAGGAGCAATTGATGACATTAATGAATTGTTGCTGATAGTGTTATCAATTCTGCTTGTATTGTTGCTTAAAGATGAGTTTTAAATCTCTTCAATGTGAGATAATTAATTTGTTATCTTTTTTAAATTCTTCTCTGCATAAGATGAGGAAGAAGAAGAGGGTTAGCCAGACGATCCAGAAGTTAAGAACTATTTTTACCTTTTAGGAGATATTCTTGCATTTCCAATAACCATTTTTGATGATGAAGCTTTGTATAAATTGTTGGGTATTAAACCCTCATTTCTAATTTTTTCTAAAATTTAATGTTCATCCAGATAATCGTCTTAATTTTCAAAGCGATTATTCATTTAATAATGATCATTGATTTCGTTTCTACGATCAGTTTTCATTTAAGAAGATTTTTTATAATTTTAAGGATTAGTTGATGAGGCACATCTTTAAGAAGAAGATCTTGCTCTTTTATCTTCACCAAATCCATTTGAATTGTATTACTAGTTTACATTAGATTTTAAATCTTCTCTAGATCGAGCATTTAAATTATTTTTCATTTCAATGAATTTGTGCCATTTCTCATAGTTTTCTTGCATCTTTTCTTATGATTTCTACTAGTATTTTTACTACTGTGATGATCTTTCTTAATTTCCTTAAAAGTTTAAACCTTCTTTTTAACTGTTTCTAATGTTACTTTAACCGCTATCATGATAGCTTTTGCTGGCATTTCGAGCTTAACTAATTTCTTATTAATGAATGTCTCTTTAATATAAATCATCTCTAAATTTATTGTTTTATTGAAGCAATTTCTTATTCATATCAGTCAATTATTTCACATAATTCTAGTCTGTATTAATCTCATTATCATTACTTTCACTGTATTAGTCTATTTCTCCCTCTTAGAACTGGCCCTTTTCTACTACATTCTTCATCTACCCTGACCCTGGTTTGCTCTTCTTTTAGCTTTAAGATGTTGAAACTGAAGAAAATTGATCAGGATGGATACCATTGTTTTAACCAGGTGAAAGTGGATTAAATTAAAAATAATTCTGCTTTGAAGAGGAATTTGTAGTTTAACTTTAAATATCCTCCTTTTCACTGCTTTACATAGATTATTATTAGTCTTGCTACATTGATAATTCCTTTTATTATTAAGCTATCCTATTCAACATTTCCTTAGATTAAGCAGTATTTATTTATTGCGTGATATGTCTGACCATATGCACTACACATTTCTCATCAAGTTCATGCTACTAACAAAAATTCTTAACGACTTTAATTATATCATCCCCTTAAAAGACCTTAATAACGTCTGTCTATCCATCTCCAATATCTAATTTCACAACTGCCAATAAATTCTTTACTTAAGACTAATTCTTAGCCTATTATTGTGGCTTATTCTAACCAATATCATGATTAGTGGATTTCCTTTTACTCTCCCAATTTTCATATTATCCTTTTTCTTGAGCAATTTAATTTTTCATATTACATATATTAACTTCTTTCAATTTTACCAATAGCTCAAGTTTTTTAATTGAATATTTGTTTGTTCAATTATCGACTTTTTCTTTTATTCTATTAATTAATTAATAAAATAATCAATCAATCATTCATTCAATCACTCACTGATTGATTAATATATTTACATATTTATCAAGAAAAAAAATATTAATCAAAAGAAAATTTAATAACATAGATGCCTTTAATCAATCAATCAAACAAACAAAAAAACTAAATTTCAAAAGAATTCTTTCTTCTTTTTGGTTTTTCTGATTGTAATTATTAAGAGAAAATCCCTTTTTATCAAATCTTAAAATTGAGCGATTTAATCTAATCGTCATTTAATTCTGTTTGTTTGTTTGTAAGAAAAATTTAAAGAAAATTAATAGATTGTTTTTTTGTTTTGTTTAAATAGATTAGTAAGAAATAATTGCAAGTAAAAAGCAAAATAATAAAAATGAATAGTAATTTGTTTGATAAAGTTATTAATATATGTACGAATAATCAGAAGATTAATAAATCTAAAGATTGATTAATTGTTTGATAATCAATAACATAAATATAGAAATATTTTGATATAATCAAAGATTACTACAAACAACTCAAGTAATCATACCAAATTTATAATTTTAAATAGCTTTATAAAAATTAAATTGTCTCCTTATATAAAAGTATTATTGTTTTACAAGCTTACCTAGAAGTATTTATGCTAATTAAAGTTGTAAAATTTATAAAATAACATCTAATTTAGTTAATTTTCTTTCTATTTTTAAATTAATTTCCTTATTAAATTGAGATAAATAGATAGACAGAATGATGATTGTTAATTAAATTTAAAAACTTTCATATCTATATTATAGGAAAATATATCTTGTTAAAAATTATTAAATTCATCCTTTCGTTCATTCATTCATTCATTCATTCGTACATTCATTCAATTTATTAATTAATTTATGGCAATCTATTTCCTTTGATAAGATTGTTTGTTTCTTCACCAAAATCTATTCAATTTTTTCTATCACATATTAATTTCTATCTTTTTATAATTTGAAATCTGATAAAACCTTTCCTAATTTAATATAAAATCCTTTTTTATTAGAATTCTTAATTTAATAAAATCTATTAAATTAGTTTCTATAATTAATTGATTACTTTAATACAAAATATGAGATATTTCAATAAATAGTACTATTAACTATATACTTTTACTTTATTAAGCATAAATTCTTTATTTTAAAAATAAAATTTAATTCATTCATTATTAGTTGATGGATTAACTATTTAAATAATCAATTTTTTACTGTGAAATAGAATAATTTAATTAATTAATTGATTGATTATGATATTAATAAATAAATAAATTATAATAATATTCATATCAAAATACTATCAATCATTAACATCAAAGTCTTAATTAAGTAAGTAAATAAATAATTAATTATATTTGGATTTATTTATTTATTTTTTATTTGCTTGTTTGTTTGTTAAATATCTTAACTGAAAAATTAATTAAATTTAATCATTTTCTGACTATTTGAGTAGTTTAATTATTTCTTAAAAAAGATAATTCAAGTTAAATAATATTATTTGTTGTAAAAAATATAAAAAGTAAGTGAAATCTTTTATTATTGATTTAATAATCATTTTATTCTATCAAATACTAATTTTTGATTAAATTATGTAAGAAAATTTTAATGGCTCCGGAGCCAAAAAATTAACTATAAATTTTCTAGATAAATTGAATATAACACGAAATTGCGGGAATGATTTAAAATTGCTAGAAATTTAATTTTGAAAAGATAATTATTATTTATATTTCAATTGATTTTGATTAAAAAACTGAAATTTAGAGTAGTGTTTCATAAAATATCTTATTAATAAGATAATATTATAAGAATATAAATATTTTAAGCCATTAATAAAGCATATGGATCTCCTATAATAACCTGTTTAACCAAAGGGTTTGCAGAGAAAAACTTATGAAATACCTGATTGTCCAATTTGTTTGGAAGAATTAATCTAAGATTTAGTATGTGCACCTTGTGGGCATGTTTTTCACTCAATTTGTTTATTCTAAAATTTTGAATCCTCCTCATAATGTCCTTGCTGCAGAAAACGTATGACACGAGCAAATGTTTCTGCAATGACTTATAATCTGAAATGTAATGATGAAGCAGAAGAATAAATTTAAGCTTTTTATAATAGTCTGTCTGAAAATGAGAGATAGAATGTGATTGAAATTATGAATAAATTTGAAACCCAGACGAGAGAATTTACTTCTATTAAAAGACATAGAGATGAGCTTGTAATTCTAAGCAGAGAATAAAGTGATAAGCTCCATTTCCTAGAAAAATAAGAGAAGGAATTATCTTAAAGTAATAAAAAGCTCTAAGGTTAAAAAGAGTAATTATCATAGAGAGTGAATTTACAAGAACTTAAAATGAAAGATCTTTAAAGCTTGCATGACTCAGATTTAAAAACGATTGATGATTTAAAAAAAAACCTATCTGAATTGAGACATATCCAGGTAATGTCTAATTATTATAACTTTTTATATTGTCTTCAACTGTATATTAAACTCATTTTCTTCTTTAACAATTAGATGATGAAGGATAAATTGGATTAAGGGGGAACAAATGAAGATAGATTAATTGAGGATATAAAGAAGAATAGGTCTTTAGAAGAATAGGCAAGAAAATTTTATGAAATGTTAAGAATGAAGAAAGGAAGTTGTGAGGAATTAAAGTAAGAAAATAAATCATTGTAAAGTTAAATAAAATCCATATAAGTAGATTTAGAATCTTATAAAGGGGAAGTAAAGTTTAAGAATGGAAAATTATCAGAATAGAATGAGCTAATAGCTAGATTACAAGATAAAGTTAAAAGAATAACAGAAACATTTGTAAACTCAAAGAAATTTTACTTAGATAAGATATCAAAATTGAATTCATAAATAAGCACATTGTAGAATGGATAAAATAGAATCAGTGGAATTTCCAACTATTAAATTGATGATGAAACCAGCAACTTCTCTAATTTCTCTCTTGATAATGGTGATTTTAGATAAAGAAACTCTTCATCTTTTTCTAATAATGATTTAGCATCCATTTAGAATCCTTTTTCTATTTAAGATAATCAAAAGAATTCAATCTAATAGTAAGACGAAATAAATTCAATATAAAACATTCAATAGGTCTAAGAAAATAAGTAAAAAGATATTACACTTTCAAGTATAATTAATTAAAACTCTAATTCTATTGGTTTCCAAAAAGAAAACATTGCTAAAGAGAATAATAATTAAAACCCTTCAATTTCTTAAAAGAGAACATTTGACTCTACTTTCAATATAGATTAATTTAAAATGTAAAAATTACCTAAATATGAATCAACTATTTCTAAAAGTGCTTAAATCCCTAGCATTTCATTAAAATCCAAGCCAGAACAAACCCAAAATAATGATATCTAAACTGGTGGATAAGGTTTGTTTGGAATGGCAATGAGTAAAAACTCCTTTTTAAATAAAAATCAAACATTTAAATCTACTTAGTCTTAATAATTAAATTAACAAAACTAAAAACAATAATCAATCACTACCATTAATGATTTCTTTTCTAAAATACAGAAAAGCAAATGAAATAATTAATTAATGAATAAATTTCTATCTATCTCTTATTTAAAAAAAGTTATAATAAAAATATGAAATTGTTATCACTTTATGCTTATTTTCAAATTATTATCTATTATATATTTAATAAAATAACTAAACTTACTTTTATATACATACTTAACCTCAAAATTCAAGTAAATTACCTTAAATCATTTTCTTTTTACCATTAATAAATAAATCAATAAAAAGATAGAATTGCTAAAACTAATTAATTTCACATGTAATTGTATTTAGATAAGATACTAACTTAAAATAAACTTTCATTAATTTAAAATTACTCATATTATAAAAGATAAAAGAATCAATACTAGAAAGATAGATAGATAGATATATTTTAATACAAAACATATTTGGAAAAGGTAAATAGATAGATTTTAGATTTTAGGTTTTAGGATATTAGAACTCTTCCGTTTTAATGGTTTTATTTATAAATAAATTTAGTATAAGTATTTTAGTAAAAATGTAATGGATCATCATTGTCAATCAATTAATCAAACAATTAATTAATCAATCAATCAATAATTAGCAAATAAGTTAACTTTATGGTTATTATCAATTTATTCATTAGGAATAGTAGAACGTTCTTCGATCATTTAATTTTCATTTACATTCATGTTATTAGGAATTGGCATATTGTTTGCAGCCTAAATACTATTATTGAAATTTTAGAGACTTCTCTGCAACGATTCTTCTTAAATTTAAGAGTTTGGACTTACATTAGTGATGATTTAAGCATATCTGAGTTTAAGTTGAGATACTTTGTCTATTCCTCCAGCACTATTAGGAGTAGCTTTAATTAAAGGAGAGTGATGAATAGTTTTAGTGCTTGTGATACTTTCAATCATTTTAATGATCTATTAATCCTTTACAGGTTGGTTTTCAAGAATTTTGTAGTGTTACATCAAAGTTTTTATGCACATAATCTTAGTTAACTCACTCAATACTGTTTTAATTGCTTTCACACCGATATCATCACTCTTTTAGTTTTCATGATTAAACTCTGAAATGTATTCGTGGAATTTTATGAATAATTAATCTAAATCTACTTCTTTAATATCATCTCTTAAAACTTTTGTTAACTTTAGAGTGCATTTAATGATAATAGCGATAACCTTTGAGTATTCATTCTTTCTACGATTCTATTTGATAATAATGTAAAAGGATTAAATAAATTATTTATTATATTATATTTATTTTACAAGAATAAGAAGGTCAAAAAGAATCAAAAGCATGTTATTGATATGGGTATTCTCCAAGACTCTAAGCATCAAGGTATTTAATTATTTCACAGCTCCTTAAGAATTCTTATCTTCTTTATTCTCATCAGCAAGAATCAACTCAGTGAGAATAGTTTCAGTTACATTTTTAGCTGAAACTAAAGATATAGAGCTGAAGAATTGCTTAGTATTAGTAATTTTAATAAACAAGTTCAAGAAAGAATTGAAGAATTCAAATTAAATTTCTTTTTGTCTCAATTCGATCATGCAAGTGCTCAAATACTTAGTGATTTCAATAATAATCAAATCACTGTATTTAATCATAATTTGAATCTATTCAGGATTCTAAAAAGCTTCATTCAAGAAATGAACTGTGTAAAGCTTAAGATTAATATCTTTATTACCCAATTTATAAAGATTCTACTTTATTTCTAAAATACCCTGATCTACATTTGATTCAACACTCTTATTATCTTCTAATTTATTATTTCAATAGTAATTAACATTAAAAGAATTAAATGATTAAAATAAATTTACATTTATTATTTTAGAGAGAATTTTAGGCAAGTGAAAAACCATAAGCCTTCATAACATGTTCACCATATGTATTAAGAAGGGCAGTAGTAATGTCTTAATTCTAAGCTATTCCTTCAATTTTACTTAGAGTACCGAGCTCATTGCTAAGTTCAGATGTAAACAAACCACTATTTAAAACTAGAATAATCAACTCACAATAGTTAGTGTTAACTTATAGTCTATTGATCCAATATTTCATGATCTTAGATGAAGAACAAATCAATCTAAGTCTTTCATGAGCAGAGACAATTAAATTAAGTATTTCACTGCTCTTACTATGATATTCCATACATAAATACATGCTTGACAATATGATATTCAATTCACTGTCAATTAAGTAATACTATTCGCTCTTTAAGCAATCAAATATCTAAATATTATTATTATTTTAAAATATTAAATTTGATTAAAACAATTAATAAATAAATAATTCAATTACCTATTTCTACATTTCCAAAATAGTCTTGCAAACTTAAATGTTTTATTATTCCCATAATCTTAAGAAAGCCCATTTTATTAATAAATCTGATATTTGAGAGGCATTAGAGATCTTATCTTTAATGAATTTAGCAGCATCAATAATTCTTGCTGAGTGAAATGAGAACATCTTGATTCTCAATTCATTAGGAATACCTACTTATCTAACATTTTCAATTAAATCCTCAACTAAATCATCATCAATAGTGTCCAAAGGCCATGGTCTTTATTCTTCCATATCCAGTCTCTTCTCTTTTAAGGTTTGAGTGTTCACTAATTTAATAAATAAGAATTATCAAAAAAACAATTATTATTTGATTGAATATAATTTACATTGTGGAGGAGGTTGTTAAGGTTGTTATTTATTTTAAATGTTTCTGTATGGATTGTATGTATTCTAGGCTGGATTCATCATATTCATCTCAATATTCATTTTATTATTCTAGTATCCATTCATTTATTAAGAATTATAACCATTCATGTTATTTTCATCATTGTTTTATCCTCTTGGCTAGTCAGGTTTAGAGCCTGAGTATTTTTCAAAGATCTATCTAAGTTATTGTACAACAGCAGGTTTGAAATCTTTGACTGAATCATAGAAATGAGAAATTGGGAAGACTTATAAAGTTATTTCTAGAATCTATTCAGCTAATGTTCTAATTTCTTTATTTTTATCTGTTAGGCATTAAAGAATAGGTATGATAAAAGTCTTCAGTTCACTCTTTAAATAGCTTTCAGAGTTCCTAATTATGTAATTCATAAGTTAATTTCTAATCTCTATATTTTCATAACCTAAAAATGGAGGAATGAAGTTAATAATTTATTCAGTTCCAATAAATTCTGCCCACTTTTCCATTGCATTTTAAGCTTCAGTTCTAACTAAGGCTTGCTTATCTGAAAGATTTTGCATAATACCAGGTACAAGTGTTTTAGAGTATAATTTAGCATCTTTTCCTAGAGCTTCTCCGAATTTAGCAACGAATTAAATAAATTACCTGGCTAAACTTTTATTACTTTCAGAGAGACATTTCTTTAAAGCACTATTAATGTTAAATGTAATTAATGAAAACATAATGACTTAATTATTCAAAAACTAAAATAGATTAATTAATTGATTAATAAATAAATTAATTAAATTACATAACTAATTCAGAAATACCATTTGAGGATATTCTATAATTTGCTTGTTACAATAGAACTTCTAAAATATCTAAGCCCTCTTTCTTCGATTATTACTTCTATTCTTGAATTTTTCTCAAAGGCTTTTCCAATTCTTTTGAAATATCCATTCTTTAAGTAGGATTTGTATTCTAAATTTATATATTGTCTTATTCAATGTCCATTGAAATGTTTGCTTTATTCAAATTCTAAGTAGAGGATGCTGCTTGTAACCCAATTTTCTATAATTTAGGATTGGTGGTTGAATTATTGGCTTATGTTGCGCCATTCTTTTTCTAAGCAGCTGCTGTTCCTGGTTTAGGTGGGGATATTTTGTCATTTTATGTGTTGAAAGATGAAGGATCAGCTGATTAGAAGGGTTAAATTTAAGAAGCATACTAATCAATTTTAGACATCTTTTATTGATTTACATTTAGAGTAATAGTTTAAGTGAATGAGTCAGTATAATAACCTTTAAGTTTTCCAACTAATTAAATTGCTTTATTTCTAACTTCTTCAGCACTATCATCTAACAGTTTCTTTAACTAAGGGAAGAATTGTTTAAAGATATTCTTGTACTTCTCATCATCGACACAATTTATAAGTAAATTTATAGTATTTAATTTAGAACCAGAATTCTTATCATTTAAAGCTTCTTTTAAATCTTCTACTAATTCATCTAATGTAATACAATAGAAATAATTCTTTAAAGTTCTTAAAGCTTCATCGACTATGAATTGCTTTTTATCCTTGAATTTTTCAACAATCTAAGAACTTAATAACTTAGCACTCTGAGAGAATTATTTTCTAATACCAGATGCGAGTAATCCAACAATTTTGATAGCACAAACCTGGATATTAACATTACTGTCATTCAATAATTTTTTGCACATTTAAACTATTGGGTAGAAATTGCTTGGAGTTAATTTTGGAACTGAAGCAGCCTATTTGTTTAGTTATTTATAAAAGAATATAAAATTAATAAGTTGATGATTGATTAATAATCTTTTAATTCTAGTTCATTTATTTATCTCTCTTCAAATTTAATTAATGTAGAGTTAGTTAATTATTTACTTTAATCAATTAATCTAATAATTCCTTTTTCTCACTCCATTTTTGTGTTGCTAAAACTTTATCAGTCCATGCTTCATTGTATTTATTGAAAATATCCTAAGCTATTGCCATATCATAAGCATCAAGCTTTACTCCAGCTTTACCTTTTCCTCCCTTTGCAAGTTCTTATTCTTCTTGCAAAGCAGATTCTCTTGTGGGCTTCAATGGCTCTTCTTCTTTATACTCAGTATAAAACTTTTCCATTTCTTCTTATTATTATCTGCTTAATTTATCTGTGAATGTTTTCATACCATCTCCTATCCACTTAAATACTTCTTTGAAGAATGTTACACAAAGAGTTTTAACACTTGATATTGTTGAATCGCATAATTTCTAGATTTCAGGAAGGAATAACTTCAAATAATCCAATTTTCTTGCACCAAATCTCTTTAATAATTCAAGTACTGCTTAAATAGAACAACACTATACCTAAATTAGTCGTAAATAATAAAGAATGGTTAGTTATTAAGCCATTTCTTTTTGTCATTAAAATATTACTTTTTGATTTTTATGAGAAAATGATATCTTTAAAGAGTTTAAGACATCATCTTTCAATCCCTTTTCAATGAAGATTGAAAGAATTTCATAAGTAAAATCAGAAATTGCAGCTTTGCCTAAAGATAAAGCTTTTTCAATTATAACTTTAAGAAATTCTAAAGAATCTGATAGAGATGATAATTGATCCATTCTCTCGCACCAAATTTAAATTGCTTGAAGACCTTTTTCTAAACATGCGGGATTGGAATCACTTACAAACTTTGAAAACAGGGAAGTGTATTCACTAAATATGGCATCATTTACATCTTCTGTTTTCTTATATAACTCTACTAATTCTTCTAATGCTTCCTTTCTATTTTTGAACACTGTGCTCTTGATTCTGGTCTATAATGGTAGCTTTTCTTATGTTTCTTCTTTCTTTGCATTAGGATCGTAACCTATAAATTTATATGTTATATTAAATATTAATCGTTTGATTGAATTTTATTTAATTCTATTCTATTATCAGTAATGCTCTATTACCTGGAGGATATTCATCTAACACAAACTTTGTCCCTCCTATTGGCTTTTCTTCAAACTCCATTGTTAAGTGCTTAATAAATAAATAAATTAATAATGTATGAATGCTTCTTAACTTTTAATCAGATTTGATAATTTTTGATTTACTATTTATAAGCTAAGAAACACAAACTAATATTTTAATCCTAAATGAGCGAATGAACGAACAACAAGCAATTTACTACAAATTTTGAAATTTATTTTAAATTTTTGATTTTTTGATTATTCTAAACACTATTTTCGCGGCTATGGAAAAATTTTACAGGAATTTATAAGGAAAAAAGAAAGGAAGCAAGTATATATAAATTCTATTTAATAATCGAATTATTAAACTCGAAATATTGGATTGGATTGGATTGATTATCCATTTTATTTCCGTTTTTTTAATATCTTTCAAACTTATAATTTAGTCATAATTTCTTAATTCATTTTTTACAAAAAATGATTAATTTTTCTTGTCAAAAAATTAATCTTGAAGTCAATAATTACATTTAATAAATATTTTATTATTTTAATTGTTTCAAGCTAACAAAATAAATAAATTGAAATAAATCGGTCAATCAACTTTATGGAAACAAATTTATGCTCCTCTTTTGGCCCAGAATGTTTATGGCAGAGTACTTTTAAAGAAGAAATAGAGTTGCATGTGCGAATGTTTCAGAGTGTTTTAAATGTGATGACTAATAACAGGTAATTTAATAAAATGGATAATATTACTATCATCTTCATCAAAATCCTCTTCTTCTATTTCCTCTTCCTTTTGATTCTCCTTAGGCTTAATTTCAGAAACAGTCACATTTTATATTTTATAGTTCGATACGGCCTTAGTAAGTTTAGTGGGCGATTAAATTCCAAACAGGTCTTTCTTATTTCCAGGTGCTTTATTTTATTTCTTTGACTTTTTAGGTATTTCTAAATCATTCAAAAACTCTTTTTCCATAGTTTTATAGTTACTTTAGAATTCCAATTATTACTCAATATATCTAGTTTCTAAATCCGAGTGTACTTAATCCATAAATTCTATAGGAATATAAGCTTCTTCATCCTTTTTATAATAATATGTATTATTTAATTTAAATTCAAATAATTAATAAAGGTATTACATATTTAGTATCTGATCTTTACACAACTTTAATCAATGAATATGTTAACTCTTATTCAAATTCATATATACTTTCTTCTTAAAGGTAATCGTTATCAGGGTTTAACGAAGCTGATCTTAAAGTTATTCCTCTAATACATATTCCTTCTTCAGGATTCTATCTTACTGGAGGTCTTTTTAATTTGCAAAGCTTGATTTTGAGCATATGAATAGGCAACTATAATATTTTAATTAGATGATTAAATTTATTAATTTAAGATAATACTTACTCCTAATTTCTTAGATTAATCATATAGTAAAGAGAAGATAAGACTAAATGGATCAAACATTTTGTAAAGACTAACAGAAGGGAATAAGCTACAATTTCTCCACACTATTATTTCATAAATATGTTCATATTTCAATAATATTTGCTTAAGGAATTCTATCAATGTCTTTTGAATAGGCAGAAGGGAGTAGAAATCCCATTCAGGAGGTACTTAGTTATTTTAGATACATTGAATTAGCGCTGAAGTCTTACTTGGATTGGAAGTAATAGATTAATTTTATTTCAAAAAAAGAATCATCTCCTCTATATCATTCTTTATACGCTTTACAATCTGTTTTATAAAAAGATCATTGATATCAATAAAAATACCCTGACAATATTCACTGAATAAAAAATGAAAAGAAAAAAATACTCTATTGCAAAAAACGACTTCATTAATGAGTACTAAGTTAATGCAATCGTTATTTAGTAGGACATTTCTCAATTTGTCATTTTGTGTCTTAGAGTATTCTATATTGTGGCTATGCTTTGGTTTCTCTTTTAATAACTTATGCATCTATGAAAATGTCTTCAACACATCTCTTTAAGCATTCGATGATTAAGCCTTGATTAATTTCATATTATAAATTAATTATTTGTAAGAAGAATAGATAGATTGTAAGATTATTTACTTTTTTCTTTACAGGGAGATAGTCTTTAATTCTATCGTAAAGACAAGTTTTATTGAACTGGTTGTTTCTTGTTAAAACTGGAGTGTTTATGTTTGATTAGCCTTATTAAGAGTTAGGAGAATTATAAGATTCTTTAGTTGGCGATTGTAGGTTAATTTATTGTTAGATTTAAATATATTATTGTGTGTTAGGAGATCTTGCTTTTTCAGGTGAGCCAATCATAGATTTTTTTTATGAAGAATTTTATTATGAAAGCTGTATATCAGAGTAGCTCATAACAGGGCTGATATTGATTTTATATTTAGAGTCAAAGTGTTCTTATTTATTATTCATTGATTGAGGAATTTATCGTAAAGGTCTACCTTCTATAGGACGAATAACAATACTTTAACTTGAGGATTAATGGCTTTATCCTTCTGATTGAGGATAATAATTATTATTGCTAGATAGATCACTATCTCTTTTATTGGTAAATATTTGGGTTAAAATTGAAAAAGCAAATCTTTTCTATTTAAATGAAGGTCTCCTTAGATTTGAAAGTGAATTTTAATTGGAAACCATAAAAGAATCTGGAGATTTGAGATAGCTCTATCTTAAAGATGATCTCTTATTCTAATACAAGCTTCTTTTTTGTGCAGAACTTAATTTTTCCTTCTTTTATTACTCTAATTCATCTAGCTAAATTTCTCCTGACTATCTTGGTTAAACTTCAATCCCTTCTACATTGAAGAATTTTAATGAAATTTCTCCTTGTTCAAATAAGGAATCAATGCTTGTTACTTTAAATTAATTTTAAATAATTTAATTTTAAAAATAAAAAATAAATAATTATTTTATTTTACATAAAGATATAAGATCTTCCGTTTGCTTAGCTTTTTAATTAAAGCTTATTATGTTCATAAGAAGGGTATTGTCAATTATACTTTCATCATTATTTGGCTTATCTTTATCAGTTTATCTTTTGGTGAAATGTCTCTCAATGCTCTTCATAGCATGCTTTTTCTTTTCTATTTCTTTTTCCTATATATCAGAGTGTTCATTAATCTTTTTAAGCATTTCTTAGCTTCTCATTAAATCTTATGCTATTTAGATGTTCTAGCCGAATCCTAAAACTTCTATTGGATCATAGCATGGTAAATTTAAAGTGTTCAAGAATATCTTGGATGATTATTAGCTCGAAGCTTAGGGAGTTTGATTATTTAAATATTAAATTTAAAGTGAAGATAACTCTGATGTATATTTAAAGAGGGGGTATTATTTTCCACTAATTTCTATAACTCTCAACTTATCTAATTTGTAGCAAAGGAAATCTTAAAATAATAATCTAATTATTTATTCATAAGATGCCTAAGTGTGGAAAGGCTCTTTTTCCTTATAAATGAAAGAGAAATACTCAATCATAAATCTAAATGGACTAGGCTTGTAGTAGCGCATGAAATTAAGAATATCGCATAGAACCTAGTAGAAATCAATGTCTGAAGAGTATTAGAAATTCAAATTGCTAAAATTAGGATTTTCTTTTTACAATTGCTATTGCCTCTAGCGAATTATGCTGAAAACAATCAACGAGTTGTATTTATTTCTCTCTTCTCCATTTATTATCATGTTGATAATCTTCTCATTTTTAGTTTCTGGCTTTACAAATGAATGAAGATTTATATAGTGCTTAGCCTATTTGTTGCTTTCGTTTCTTTTATTCTTCTCATATAAACGATCTCTATTCTCTAATTTTTGGAATTAAATAGGCTAATCTTTCTAATTATTATGTTAATATCTCCTTTAATATATCTAATGGTGGATCTAATAGCTATTCTTCTCTTATTAAGTCTAGAATTCTTAAGGTAAATCTTCTGTTTGTAGCAATATCTTCTCTATATTTAACATATGTTCATTTAATTCCTATTTTTTAAATTTTAATTTTTATTAAATTTAATTTAATTTTAGATTAAAAATTACATTCTGATAGAATCTAGATACAGTTAACTTTATTGTTTAGCAAGGCTTAAAAAATGTTTTATGACTTATACTGAAGAGATATTTTAATGGAGATAGAGGATCTATATGATTAAGCAAAGAATTATTCTAAGAGCATTAGAATAATATAAATAGCCTGAAATCCTATGACTACTTCTTAGTGTTATTTGAGAATATCTAACATATTTCATTGACTGCAGTGGCCTATAGATTTGATTTAATGTACTAAATACCTTCAATAACAACCCAATCTCCATTTTTTTCATATTCCAATAATCTCTTCTTTAAACCCATTAAATTCTATTCGTTTAAGGTTATCTTATGATACTAAGATGTATTTTTGTGATGAGATTAAAGAATTTTTAGCATTTTAATCTCAATGATGTGTGACATACTTCCATGCAAGTCTTCGCTCAAAATTAATATTGGCTTATTAAATTACTTGCTTCTACAAATTGTTTCTAAATTCTCTGAGCTGATTTGAGAAAAGTTAGAAGAGAAAGACTATATTAATGGTAAAATTTAGGGTGAATAATTAAATGAAAATAAAGAGTATTTACTTAGGTAAATAGATTTTAGAAATAGATATGAAGATCTTAAGGCTTAAAATTTTTAACTAACAAACAAGTTTCTATAGGATTTAGATTGAATTAAATTAAGAATGGAGGTAGTTTGAACAGATTCTATTCATAAGGATATCTATTATTGCTGCTGTAGATAAACTTTTTCATCAGATTGTTTTCACCGATTATTAAATTAAGTGCTTTTTCGAAAGGTTAGCAAGATTCAGTTCTGTCGAAGAGCTTTTAATAATGGTAAAGATTTAAAATAACCTTTTTAGGGAGCTAGAATTAATTTTCTTGAGTTTGATGTTAAATGTTATTATTTTCAGGTATTTCTGGTTATGACTTATCAACTATTTTTTCTATTGAAGGTATTGCTTATTGAATTGACTGGTCTTCTTATTTATCCTCATAATCTTTTACATCTATTTATTTCTCTGAAACCTAATCAATTTATCTCATATTTTGTAAGAATCGAAGCTATTCCTTTTTATTAATCTTATTCCTAATAATAGCCTGAGTTAGTTTCAATTTACTCCTGACAATGTTAGATGTGATAGTAGCTTAATTTTAAATAGCTTAAATGTCATTCAAAATCTTATAGCTCATGGCATCTTCTAAAATGCTATAGAACTATCCAGATTTTCTCTCTCTTTTTACATTATACTTCACCCTTAATTTTTCTAACTTTCTTTAATACTCTTAAGAATATTTTAAGTTCTTCATTTCTCGTTAATTCCTTACTGACTTCCCTTCTTTATCCTAAGTTATTTTATGAACTATATCCATATTTGTAGTTAATCCCTAATTAATTATCATCTAACATAAATTTTAGAAGAATCTAAAATCTCTATTCAAACTATTCTGTTTAACATTCTCCCCGATAGAATTGACATCTTACTAAACATTTCTTAAAGGAATCTGATTAATTATTAAAATAAAATTAAATTTCTGTAAAATGTAATTAATTTTAAACAAAGAGTAAAGTTACTTATGGTATATCAAGCCAAGAGACTGCTTCTTGATAGAATTTAATTAATTATTCTTCTTGTTTGGTTGAAATATTTTTCTTAATTTTTATTTTTTTAGGAAATTCAATAGATGTCTTTGAAATGAGTTTCTTTTAATCATTAAATTAAACTTCTTAGTTAATCTTCTTGGTTTAAATAACTAATTTTTTCTTCTTAGGAAGTATCTAGAGGTGTTCTAATTCTTTATTGTTACCAATTTCAATTGTATCAATGTTAATATTCTTTATTAACTCTACCTAGTTGTGCTTATCTTCAAATCCTAATTGATTATCACTTCCTTAACACAACCCCTCTATTGATATATTACTATTTTAAGCTTAATAAACATCCTCTTCTTTATCAAACTATTAATTATCTTAGGAACTTTATCTTAAGAATTAACCAGATTACTACCCAAAAATAGATAATTTGAATTAAGTTCCAATTGAACCAACTGATAAAGCTGAAGATGGTTAGCTCATTTATCTTGCATTAGTATTCTTTTAATAGTCTGTATTTTCATTTATAGAAGTTAATTCAGAAATATTAGAACTTGAGGATACATTAGAATCGATATCTGAGCCAAATGAAGATTATGATGAAGAGGAAGAGGATGAAGATGAGCTAGATGATTTTTCCAAAAGTTATAACTTTTTGTCCTATTCTGCCTTTTATGAGAAAATACTTTTTTAACTTTTATTTACTTAGTTTTTAAGTATTTCTTTTTTATTTAATCTTTAAAGAGTTTGATGAGGTTTTTAAAGAGAGTGGCTATGAATATCTTCATGTTTGTCATTTGAAGATTATTATTATAAACTTATATGGTGATTCCAAGGCAAATCAATGATACCTCTTACACTCAAACTTTTTAATAATTTTTATTATTCATTATCATAAATTACTCTCAGATTATGTTCCGATTTAATTCTTCTAACAGTTTATGATTTAGCTTTTGGTAAATCTAATTATTATTTTCCCCTTTCTTTCCTAATTTATGAATACTTTATCATTGGTAGCTAAGTTGGTTATTCTCTGAATGCTGAAATACTATTAGTATATGATGGAATTTGTAAACAAGTTTTCTAATTGAAATAAGAATTTAAAATCTCCTCTGCTTTTTAGTATCTATTTCTCATATTTTAAGTGTAGAAAATAAGTCCATCATCTTAGAGTAAATTAACACCTTCTTCCAATAATATTTTTAAGTGGAAGTCATTAATATACTCAGATGCTTTCAAATAATTTAATCCTAATTAAAAATAAAAGAATAAAGCAAAATATAATTAAAAAAAGTAAAATTACCTAAAAAGTAATTGAATAAGTTTCTGTGATCTTCTCTCAATGCACAAATAATTGTTTAGTAGTAGAAATGACTATACTATTTCTTAAACGAGTTAATATTGTCAATCGAAAATGGAGAGATGTTAATTTTAAGATTTTGGCTCACCTATTTATTGATTAAAGTTAAATAACTATCTGAAAAACCATAGATATTTCCAATAACACTCTCTAAAGAGCTGAGAGATTATCTGATCACATATAAAAATCCAACAAGATCATCATAGATAACACTAAATTATTCTAAATCCTTAACAATATAGCAATAATTCTGTAGTTCCTAAATGCTTAATTGCTTTCTCGAAGTACTATACTATTTAAAGTTATAAGTTTCTTACTACTCCAAATTAATTTCAGATTAGCTACTGTTGCTACCTTCATCTTGTTCATTATAAAACTATTTGGTATCTAATTATCCTTTAGGCTATTAGCTCTTTACCAACTTCTCCTTTTTCATCAAAGAATAATCATTTTGCATTACAGATTATTGTCTTTAATGATTAACAACTTTATTGAAATTAGTAACTGATAATAAACTCTCATTAATTAAATTCTTAATATCATGATTAATATCCTATTATTTTCTTTTTATCGTTGAGTTATTTTTCATACTTCCTTTAATTTCATAGCTCTCATACGTAGTCCCCGTTTAATTAAATGCATTAAATGTTAAAAATAACTGCTTTTACGTTTTTTTAACTATTCCTCTCAATGTTTCTGAGTATTCATTTAAATTTATGCTGTTTAAGAAATGAAGACTAACTTGACTTAAGTGGATTATTGCACTCTTCACTTTCTCATTCTTTTTTATTTCCTATTTAATAATTTGATTAAGTTAATATATGCTATTGAAAATTTAAAAATAATTGTAATTGTAAAATTAATATTTTACTTGATGGCGATTAGCAAGAACTCTATTTTATTCTGATTAAATCAATTTGAGCTTATCAATGAAAGAGAATTTATTGATAATAATATCTTTCTATTAATGTCTCCAACTGTATTCAGATTTGATTTAGCAATCAAGTACAATACACTTTTCAGATATTTGTTAAGCCAAATGAGATTTGAAGTAAATTGGATCAGTGTAAAGAATAATTAAACTGAGAGTAGATTCATTAGGATTTGATGGCTATTTTAAATTTGGTTATTCAGTTGAATTGGGTTAGTTTAAAGACTCAATAAAAATCTCATTATATTTGTCATACACTATACTCTTGTACTTTTCTAGCAAGGAATCTTGTGGGTTAACCAAAATTAAGATATTCTAAAAACTATTCTCTGAAAATAAACCAGTTTTTTAATTTTTATATATTTAAGATACATCTTTCTTTAATTACTTTTGTTTCATAAAGATTAATTGAATAGATTCTTCAGCAGTTTGCTAATCCTCTCCTGTAAAATATTTAAAATGAATATAATTATTCCTACAATCCCCTTGATTTCTATCATCATTTTCTATTTATTTTTTAGTGAAATACTCTTCGATTACTCCAGAGTAATCTTTAACAATAATAAATGGTAACTATGCTTAATTTCTCATAATAAATTCTATCCAAGCAATTTGATATATTACACTATTTGGAGCAGAAAAATTTTATTAAGAAATCATATCGAAATAATAGTTTTCAGACTAAATAGTAGAGAAAACCAATCTTTTAGCATAGAAAATAATATTCTAATTAATGAATTTAAGTAAATCTAATCCTTTAAACCTAAAATCTTCATCCAAGCCACTAAAGAATGCGAGATATAAAGTGACAGCCATAACTTGTTCATCAAAAAATGATTCTTCTGTTAAGTATATTATGTTTGATGTTAATATTTTAGAAAAGAAGAAATATTAATTTACCAGTGGACAATGAAAGCTATTTGAGAATAATCGATTTCAATACTTTAGATCTTACCTCAGCAAATTTCTCTTATATTTAACTCATAAAATTTTCAAGATCACAAATATTTTAATTTTCATTTTGCTGTTATTATTCTTTGGCAGAGATATTCCTATTCAAAAGAAGGATGGTTTCATTAATTCGACTAAAGTCTTCAGTGAGAGTATGGATTTATGAATTGATTTAATCCAATTTAATTTAGTTTTACTTAAAAATAGTTATTTATTAATCTTCTAAGTGAGCTAATTTGATTAGATCAAAAATATAGGTATCGATTAAGTTATATTTTAAAAGTGATGGATTAACTCCTTACTATTTATTATTTAACTGTTCTGACTCCTCTTATTTTTATCTCTTATTGATTAAATCTTCAATGGCTACATAAATCTATTATATTATTTTTAGCTTTTCAATTTCAACTGATTTTTCATTATTCAAGTTAGATCTTTCAATAAATGTGTGGTAGGACTTTTGCAGAATTTATTTTATCTATTTCTAATTCACTTTCCTAATATAAATTTCTGTTATTATTTTTCTCTTTTCTTCAAGTTAAAATTTCACATATTTATCAGCAAAAAACTCATCATCACTGATAATTATCATCAAAAGGATAAAGTAAAAAGAATATTCTTTTTCGTTCCTAACCTATGATTACCACCATTCAAAGTAAACAATATCATCTTATATTTGTGCTTTTGAGATAAAATTATTATTTTAACAACAATTAAATATGTAAAACTAACTTTTGAATAATTATAAATGAAAAAGATATTTATTTACTTAAAGCTAAAAACGAAGAAGATATTTGAATTTTGCTTTGATCTAATTCAGTATTTTATTTAGTATTTTGAAGATCTAAAGTTGTCGAATCTCTTTGCTCTTCATATTGTATGATTTTAGCTTTGATTATTTGCTATTTATCAATTGCTTATGATAGCTGATTTTAACTTTCAGCTATTTAACTAGTGGTTTACTTTTAAAACTCTTTACAAGTTTCTATTTTCTTTTCAAAAAGCTTCTCTTGTTTATAAATGATTTCATTTATTTCTCTTTTGATTAAAAATGATGATTAGATATAATATTATTATTTAATTAAGTTAAAAAATATTTACTTGTACTAAGTATCTGATTTTTTAAAATGATCTATGATTCTATTGAAAATATTCTTAAGAGAAGAATATAGCACAAATACTTTATTTAGACAAGTGCTATACTAATTCTCTATTGAAATATTGCTTTATGTTGTAAATGCTTCATGTCTATACAGTTAATTATACACAAAATAAGCCTATTAAGCAATTTTGACTTAATTTTAATCTAAATAATGTATCACAAATGGAGAATACTCTACGATCTTATCATACACTGTAGAGATGTCAATATCCTTATTACTCTTATCATAGAATGGATCTTTTGCAAAGTTAACAGTTAAGAAATTCCTAAAGAATGTGTTAGATAATATTGTCTATGCCTAAGAAGACTTTCCCTTAAGGATATAAATTAATTTAAACTGTTATTTAATTAAATTCCTTATTGTTTAGGATGTTTATTCAAAGTTAACCTTTTCTGATGAGAATTTGATCATTAATTTCTAAAAGATTTATTCGTTAATGAATTTATAGTACTCACTACTTTAGAAAAAGAAAGTAAAGAATTCTAATATCTTTTATAGTTCTTTTTCATCATTAAATTAATTGATTAATATATACACCCTACTATTAGATTAGTCATTTAGTAAGTGTTTTTGAATCAGTTAATTCATTATTTCTTGTGCTTGCTGCATAATCGATACCTCGACCATATAATCTCCTTACATTTAAATGCAAGCATCAATGATGATTTTAATCTTCTCTTCTTCATAGCTGTGTTTGATTAAAATATGCCAATTGTCAATGTTAATAGTACTTGATTTAGATAAATTAAAATTATAGAGCAATTTTAACATCCTCCTAATTAATGTGTTAGAATTCATATTCAAAATGCACCTCAATTTATCCTTCTAGCATTGCTTTATCAATATTAGGTAAATACTCTTTTCTACTTCTGTATAATTCTTGTGAGAAAGTTATACAAATCTATTTTCATTTGCTTAATTATCTTATTGTTTATTTTATTCATTCTCTACTTCTTCTTCTTCGACTTCCTCATTAATTTATTAATTTTACATTAAATTAGAGTTCACAAATCCTAGAGTATATCTATTTTTTATCAAACTGACAATTGTTTCATCTTGCTCTAGCTTAATAAAAGAATTTCGGATAAAAAACTCAATAAGATTGTCAGGTAAATTGAAGAAATCAATAATGAAAGTCTCATCAATGATGTTATCTTATTATTGATTTTGCAATTGATTAAAATGATTTAATTCATCTTAAATACTTGTAATAAAGTTATTATTGACTTTCTAATTATCATTTGCTTACTAATAAATATTTGTTCTTGAAACCCTTTATTAAAAATAAAATAAAATTTATTAATAGTTATAAGTAATTAATTAAGTAATTTACTAAGCACTCCCTCTCATTTGCTTGTGTTTAGGTTATTTTTACTCAATATTTACAGAATGCCTTGCTTTTTTGTGTGTAGGCTTTGGAATAGAAGCTGATATTTTGTTTTATAACATATCTAATTGATCTTAGTTTTTTAATCTGGATTTCTCATCATCTGAAACATCTTCTTCTATTTTATAGAGTGTAGTTTAACTGTAGTTTTTGACTTAGTAATCATCAATTTAAGAGGGTATATCAGAATAGCTTTTATCAAGATTGTTAATATTTATTGATGCCTTAGTGTAGAAAGATTTTATTGACTTTGGCTTATAATCTATTTTTTTGTCAATAACATAATCATAATGCTTAGAATAATATTAGATGGCCTTCTTCAATTGATTTGTATTAGATTCAAAGAAATCACAGCAACTTGTGTTAAAAGAGTATATTAAAGCTGTTAATAACTCCTTCAAAGTGCTTTTATTATCTAGATCTTTATAGTATAAACTATTCTACTCTAATGACATCATTACATGATTAGGAGTTAAATTAATCTTATACCTTTAAGAAATAAGGTTAACCTCATTTGAATTCTTAAATATTAAGCCAACATAATTCTCTATTCCCTCTTTTATTTTATGTTTTGTTTATCTATTTTTCACTAAGAGATCACCAAGAAGGTTATTAACTTTTACCTTTTTTAATTAAAAAAAAATAATTTCATGAAATACCTTGGTTTTATTTCATTATTGAATTGTATAATCTGAAGTAAATTATTAGTATTTTAATCCAAAATATTTACTTTAGAGATTGTTTATATGTCTGATTATGAGAACTCATCTAAAAATATAAGGAAAGACTTTTAGACTATCGTTGAAGGGATATTAGGTATCTTACTAGATGATACATCCTTATATGATTTGGATAAACCGCAGGAGGAAATCATAGACAAAGGAGCAAATGGTATAAACTTACTCACTTCTTAGCTATACCAGCCTCCACTAGCAAGAATACCTCTTATGCTAGAAATTGGGTTAAACAGATTGGGATTGTTCATGCTCAAATTTAAATCATCAATTAAAATTAGGTTCTTTAATTTAAATAATTAAAAATTAACAAAAAATGATATTTATTTCTATATTTACTAGGGGTTAATAATCTGTTTAGTATTATTAATTCTTTGTTGGAATCTTCTACTCTATCACACTCTAGAATCTTTTAACTGATACATTTTCATTCATTTAAAAGTTTACAGTATTATTCTCTCCTCTTTAAGAGAAATTTCTATACAATTTATTTAGAATTGTGGTCTTACCTTTAAATGAAGATGAAGCCATAAGTACTTTCTAATAAAATGATATAAATTGATTAGATTATTTATTAATTAGTTAATATATTAATTGAATTACTTAATTGTATGAAAGCAGAGTCTGAATTGTAAAAAGAGTTCTCTTCTAGCTTTATAACTCTAAAAATCCTTATTTATCTGGAAGGGTTTATGTTGATTAAAAATTCGATTGCAAAATAATTTTGATTTCTTCTATATTAACTGCTTATGGATTTAGTTTACAAATTTCACTTGGATGTATAATGTTAGATCTTAGAGAGTTTTATACCATCTAGAATGTAAATGTTTGCTAAAATAAAAAATAAGATATGTAAAATCACTCAAAATGAAAACTAAATTTACTTCAACTTCTTCCCATTTTTTCCACTTTAAATTGATAATATCAAAGCAGTAATCGAATAAATTAGCTTATTAGTTGAGGATATCTGGTATTTCTAATAAATCAAAAGCAAATCTATTCTATTAGTAAACCTTTTAATGGTCTAATTCTCTATATATTTTGATTTATTTGATAATATTATCACTGAAAAGTTACTTTCTTCCTTCCTAAATCAAATTAGTCAAGTTCAATAATATGCTAAAGATAAATATTGATTCAATCTGCATTTTCTTTCTATAATTTTAAATAATAACATCATTTATTTATTTAATCATAAATTATTTTAAAAATATTTATTTTATACATGAAAATAATAATATATTTATTTACCTTTCATCATCGATATTATTATTAGGTTAAATAATGCATTCATACATCTCAACTTCTAAATGGGATTTTGATAACTTTCTTAACTCTTCTGGATCTTAAATGTTACAAAGCTCATATTTAGTTAATTCACTGTTATCAAATAGTCCTAGTGCTACTTCTCTTTTCCTGATTTCATTAAGCAATGCCTCTATAAGACTCAAGAAAGTGAACAAGAAGTACTTGCTAAGATTAGGGATATCTAGATTACCCCCTGATTAAGTATGAAGGAGAACGAGAACATCTTCAAACATGGATGAAAAACATTAATTTAAGTATTTTTGATAGGAATTAAATTTTGGTTATAAAGCCACTATGTTCTTCAACCATTACTAGAATTCATCTTTGCAAGGAGTTATTGGATCATATAAATATATTAGGTTAAAAGATGTTAAAAATCTTGGAGACACATTGCTCAAATCTTCTATTTCCACAATTGATTGCATTTCATAAGGGAATTTGATCTTCTCTCCTTCTTCATAGTAAAATCTACAAAATGAATTATTATTATTATTTAATAAAATTAATTAATTTATTTCTAAATTTACTCCTTAGATTCAATTTATTTTAGCAAGGATTCAATATAGTTTATTTATTGAGGGGTTTAAGTAAAGTTCCCACAATCGAACACTAACCAATCTTTTGATGTAAGATACTTCTATTTGCTTTTCTCATTCTATGGGAGTAATGTATTAGAAATCCAAGAATTAAACTCTTCTCTTGTTAAGACAAAATCTCTAATCTCTTCTAAAATATATTTCTAATTAACTGAACTAAATAGACAGATATTCTTGATCAAGTACTCTAACTATTCCTTATCTATATTATCTAAAGATATCATATTTACAGAAAATTCCTCAGAGCATATTCTCTCTTACACAAATGAGATAATCTATAAGAATTTGGTTTTACCACTTCCTGATTTACCTAAATAATTTTTACAATAATAAAAACAATAATAGTAATAATAATAATACAATAACTTTATAAATAGATTATTGATACTATTAAATTTGTTAAATTAAATTTATAAATTCTAGAATAAGAAATAAATAATTACCTCCGATGATGATATTGCTTTTTTAAGCAATTAAGTGAATAAAATTAGTAGCTAGAGAGATGAAATCCTCATGTAATTCCATCTATTTAGATAAAAAGTATTCTTTGATGGGATCTATAATCTTTTTATCCTCTACAATATCGACAACCAACAGAGAACTCTTTTCTGTGAAAAATCTTGGAAACATCTCTTAATAAATTTCAAACATTTGCATTGATAGAATTCCTCCAAAGAAAATATCTAATGAAGCCTTCAAAGCATCTAATAATATTAATTAAAAACTAGTTGTTTATATTTATTTTAATTTTATTGAAATGCAAGTAAACCTAAAGGTGCTAAGTTTTCATCGTCACAACTATCTCTTTCGTTTATAATGTCTAAGCCTTTCTAGCAAATTTTGATGTAACTATTAAAGTTAATGAACTTTATTATATTCTGATCTTAGAGGTTACTATTATAATATTTTATACAATTTTGTTAGATTCTTTCACATTTTGAAAGTGTTAAATATATTTTAATTGAAGAGAACTTATTAATTACTTAGATTTAAATTCTGTCTAGAAATTAGTAAAGAACGATTCGCTGAAAGTTATCATGAAATAATTAAATTTAATTGCTATAATTTAAGGATTTTCGAAGTTCATGAGATAGAAGTAGTCTTTTAATATTGTTAGAATATCTTACTTAACAAAATTAATAATTCTAAAAGATTCAAGAACTGAATTTGGTATTTCACTAAATGAAAATCCTTTTTTATCATTTGAAATGTTAAAAGTAGCCATAATTGAGAGCTAATTCAAGTGAGTAATTTCTATTCCGTTTTCAAAAATTATCTATTAAAAATTGTAATTTAATATTATTTTTTTAATTTATATTTATTTACTTTCTTTTCCTAATCAATCAAAGCATTTCTAACCATGAAAACGAGGGATGATATAACAGACAATGAACTCATAGGTATCAAGTCAATATTCTTGAAGCAAACAAGAAATCCTCCTTGAATACCTCCTGCTACTATGTTGTAGATTTCATTAATTGGAAAGCATTGATCAACTTAATATATGTAAATTGATTTCCCTATACGATTAGCAAATTATTTTACAAGAGTTTCCTTTTAAAAATAATAGAAAATAAATAAAACATTAATGCTTTAAAGAAAATAAATTTAGTTTACTTTTCCTGTAGAGGATTGAGAACGAATCAATGGAGAGTAGATTGTAGAAATGGCTTAAAGACAAGAAAAGATGACTTTTTAAGAAGTGATAGTTGATATGAATAGCTAATCATTTTATTGCAGTTGATAGCAGTAGGAGAGTTTAAAATTCATTGCTAATAAAATGATATTAATCTTTTAATTGCTCATTTTGTTGTTTTTATTATTGTCTAGGATTTAATTCATGAATTCAGATTTCTAGCTGATTTTAGGCATAGAATAAGATTCATTGAGTTAATAATCTGTTTAAGTTTTTAAATCTTTAATTGTTTATGATTTTGTCTGATTAATTTTAAACTTCTCCATTAAGGAATCTAGGTTAAGTGATTAATCGTCTTAACATAAATAGTATTCTAAGGATATCTTAGGATGTGACAGATATTCAAAGCAATTCAAAGAATTAACTTTTAATTTCTTCATTTAGTACAGTATTTCTATTTAATTTAGAACTTACAGTATTATTTTCTATTGGATTATACACAATTATTTAGGTATAAATTAACTCATTTCTTTTCTTTCTTGCATGAATTCTATGAATAATTAGAGATTGTTTTTTAGCTAGGACTTCATTATTTCTAAGTAATCAATCTATTTATAAACTGGTTGCTAGCTCTATAGTTTCATTCTGAGAGTTTTAATTAGAATAGGGCTGCTTTCTTACTTTTCTTAAAGCTATTCTTCATACAAAGAAATCAGTACAGTTAAGTCATGATAGAAACACAAGTCAAGTAATAATTAAATAGATTAATAAGTAATTTATTTCTTCAGATAAAGTTTTAGCAACCCAACAAAATCATAGTTTAAATTAAAAACTGCCTTCATATTTTAATGAATATTCTTTTACACTATGACAGTGGAATATTCTTCAACCATCATCAATAGTTTCATTGTCGGAGTAAGTTATTTTTCAGACATTTCTTCTATCATCACCTTTTATTGTAAGTCGTTAAATATCTTTTTATACTTAGGAATCTGAATATAATCACTTGGATGAAACTCCTCATCATTAAAATTTTTATACTAATTCACTATCAAAGAATTATCAAAATCCTCAATGTCTACTTACTTGATGCCTTAAAAAGAATCTTTAACAATCTAATTTAAAATGAAAAGTTGATATTTTATTTCAATAATTAATAAGAAAAAGAAGAATTAATTTGATCTAGTAAATTACTGATTGAATTAGCTCAGTATTATGAGAGGATTGTAGAATACTGATGATTTGAGAGTCTGCTAACATATAGAATCTAGCATTCTTAGCTCTTACTTATCCTATAAATTGATTCTGATATGACAGTAAGCTACCACCTAATTCTTTAAGCTTTATTACTTCTTCAAGTTTTTCTTGAGCAAATTAAAGTTCCTATTAAATTTAATTCTATCAGTTAATATTATCTAGAATTTAAAAGATTAATATACCTAATCTTCATCTCCGTTACCTCTTTGAAAATGCATCTTTACATTTGATAATTAATTTCTTTTAATTTTTCAAAAGGTGATGAAATTCAATTTATTTATTGAAAATTAAATAAATAATTTTACTTATAATCTTCTTTGAATTATTCATATTTTTTAATCATTTCAGTTGCTGGAGAAATGAATTCAAAAGAGGAACCAAAAAAGGAACATACTTTGACCATAACCTCTTGAGTTAAAAGGAGCTCTTAGAATGATGCAATTAAAGATGAGATGTACTTAACAAAAGTATAAGAAGTTTCAATTTTGGACTAATAAAGATGAGATTGCTTTATTATTTTGTTACAACTAAATGTTATATCATTCAATTTTCTAATAATATTCTTTCCATTTTAAATGTACTGAGTTGGGAAGTCAGGAATCTTGGTGATACCACAGATAGGAACGATTTCCTTAATTATAATATTTTATATTTTTGATATGTCATCTTTTATCTCATTCTCTTGCTTTGATTTATTGTATAATTCATAGATCAGTTTAGTGTGATTGTGCACATTATATTCTCTCAGTTTATTTATTGTTAACTTTTCATATTTTATTTTCAAATTCAAGTGTTTTAAAAGCTGATCTTAATATTCTGAAGTGAACTATTTATCCATGAGCAATACTGAAATGTGAACATATTCCTAGAATTTTTTTATCGATTCATCCACTTAAGAAATTAACTAAAGGAATTGTGTTTCTCCAAAATCGAATTAATTCTTACTTTAAGCTTTCTCAACTATTTACATAAAGATAATAAATGAGTTTTGAATGAAAATTAAGAATTTACTTACTTCTTGGAGTGATAACTTCGATAATATAAAGCTGCCTTAACTTTTCTAACAAAGAACTTCCCTCTCTGCAAGTAATGATTATCTCGTATTTTATTTCCTGACTCATTTCATTTTTAAATATCTCTTCAAAATGCAAAGAGTTCCAGTTTTCACTTAATCTAAACCATTTCTCAGTGAATTCCCAAAACTAGACATACCTACTAAAGTCAATAAAAGCCTTATCAAAATCATTAAAATCACTTAATTTGTATCCGAGCTACCTTTCTTAGTTATTTATTTATATCCCTTTGCTAAGAAGAATCTACAATTAATTAATAAAATTATATTAATATTTTCCTTATTGAATTAGTAAAATAATTACCTTATAAGCATCCTCTATGATCTTGCAGTTTTTTAGATTCTATTCATATTTATCTAACTCAGGGGATTGAATAACTCCCTTTTATTTGGATAGAATATCTTTAAACTCTTATAGTAGATCCTGCTTTCTAATTTCAAAATCTTTGTGAAATATATCTCTATTTTTTTCTAATTTGTGTTTTGATTATTATTGTGCCTCAATCAGTAAATTAATCCACTTTTAACTTTCCAATAAATTCTTGAATTAATAAACGTCATATTCTACATAATTCTCCTCTATAACCTAAAATGTTAAATGTGCTTACTTCACATCATATTAACACTTCTTAAAAGACTCTTTCATTTTCTTATCGCTTATTACATTCATTAAGCTAATATACTTCTCTATGGTGACAGGTTCTTATCTTAATTAGCTTAATATGTTCTCTTTTCTTTCACCCACTTCTTATAATAAATGTTCTAATTTCTATAAAAATGTTTATTGTTTTTATTGATTGATTGATTGATAGAATTATAATATTAAAGTATTACTTTATTTAAAGCCATGTCAATAGCCTCAATACATGACGTCATTTTTTTAGTTAACAATTATTTTATTTCAACCATATCGAGAGTGAACATTCCAAGTTGAATTTCATCTGGTATTCTATTTTAAATAAAGTTTCTATCTCTCACAATATTCTATCTCTCCTCACCAATGAATTTAATTTAATTACTTTATATAAATAATAATTAATATTTTTAATAGGTTTTTATTAAATTAAATTACCTATTTTAAAAAATATCTATCAATTCTGAAAGATAATCTTTCTCAAACAAGAAAAAATCAAATTAGTTAATTAAGATCAGTAATGAGTAAATGGGATATATATTCCATCTTAGAAATGACTAATATTCTGAGCAGAAATTCTCAAAATTAGGTTTTAACTCATTCGCCAAATCCTAAAAGTTTTATCTGTCAACATATCCATAAATTTATTCGAGATTTAAAACCTTATCAACTGGGCATTTAAAGCTTAACGAAAACTATTCTTCAATGTGCTGTAACTTTGGTTCCATCTAAACTCTCATATCTATTTTAATTTATAAATTAATTTATCATGAATTACATAATAAATATTATTAAGTTTACCATCACATGAAAACCAACCAAGTCTTTTATAGGTCACTTCCTTTAATAGTTATAAAACAAATTAAATCATTAAAATATTTTTAAATTACTTACTCTATTTTTGCTCTTTTTTAGAAAATGATCAAATGATTTGCATTCAGAAACATTCAATCTGAGTATATCATACATAACATAATTCATTTCTTAATGCAATTCAGATTGGTTTGAAATATTTTATTTATTTCCATACTTTTTGTAGATTTTCAGTTTTGGACTTTCTTTTACATTCTTATCATTTCTATTAGGATACCTTTTCAGTGATATGATTGGAGTTGAAAAGAAGCTATGGTTGGGTGAGTATGGACTTAACGGAGTTGGTGGAGATACTGTTTGCACTTTATTAGTTTCTACTTTAAGATTTGTTCTCGTAGATTTTTTCTTTTGTATATCTTCTCTAGTATTTTGATTTGAAGAGAAACTTGATATTTACTAAATAGAGTCATCAGAAACATTTTCATTTTCAATATCTTCTTGTATTTCATCCGGTTTATCATTTTCTTTGATTTCATCGTTTAATGAATATATATACTTTGAATCTATTGCTTCTAACCTTTCAACTTGCTGACTATCTCTCTTTTGACTATATATTTTATTTCTGTTTTTCAGGATGTATGAAATTATATCTTTTATTTGAGGATTCTTTCTACTCTTTTATTATAGGATGAATTTAATTTTAATCAATGGTCTCTCCATTCTTTTCTCTCTTGCCTAGAAATCAACTCTTCCACCCAAATATCCCTCCAGACATTTCTTGGTCATATTCTTGTATATTAAGAATATCATCTTCATATCAAATTAAAATGGTAATTTATACTCTTCATCTTCTTCATTTTAAAAATCACTTTATTATTTTAATTCATTATTATCATATTACATCTCTTATTAGAGATTTAGTTGCTGTAAGGCTTTTATCCTTTTTTCTATTAACTTTTTAGGTAAATAAATATCTAGTTCAGATGAAACATAGGTTAAAGGGATTATTGAATAATATTTCTCTATAAATAATAAACTCTATCTAAACGATTCAGTAAAACATAGCCTAAGAGCACCTCTCAAAGCAAGATTAAAAATAGTTATTTATTTTTGTTTAAATTATTTAATCAAGTCGTCAAAGTTAGGCAACTCTTTTGATGTCTTCACAAGATAGATAATCTATTTACTCTTTTCTTTTAATATTTCCTAGCATTTATCTATATTCTTTTCAACATTATATATCGACATTTCTATTTTGTCAATTTACTTCATGAATTTCTTTTCAAAAGCTTTGATAATTTTATTAAAGCCAGTTAAAATTAATTAAATTAATTAATGAAAAAATATTTACTTAAAAAATAATTAATTTTTTAGTTGTCATTTTCTTCTTCGTTTCCATTTGAATCCTCTTACAAGAAACTGAATAAATTATTGAATTTAATTAAACTAATAATTTGAAAGGATGAGGAAACTAATTAGATGATCTATTTATTGCAATCCAGGACATTAATTGATGAAGTGCCGTATAAGTTATTATAAATATATTATGAAGTGGACTTGAAATATTCTTTAATTTCTATGATATTCTTTGTATAATCAATAGAACTTAAATTGTCATTATTTTATTTCTCTATTTTTTCTATTAAAAAATTAATTTTGTTAACTTTATTTTTATAATGATATTATTTTTTACATTATTAAATTGAAATATGTTCTTCTATAGCAGATGTCTCTATGATATCTTACAACATCCCTGCCCTTTTATAGTAGTGAGGAAAGTATTTATCATAATACTCTTCAATACTTCCAACAGTTCCTAAAGAATAAATGAAGCTCTGCACACTAAATTTATATTCATTTATGACTATTTACTTGATTTAATGCTTATACTAATTTTAAAGATTTGTATTAAAGTTCTTCAGACTCTAATTCAAGATGTTATAAAATAGACTTTTAGATATTAAAATATTTATGAACATTGAGTCTTAATTTATCTTTTCTAAAATTTAATATTTAAAACAGCAAATTAGTTATTTAGAAATCTCTGTATTCAATTTTTACCTTTTAATGAGTCAGAATAAAGCTTTTATTTCCTAAATTCACTTGCATTATTAACTCTTTCCTCATAATCTTAAAGATTTTCAGTATCAATTAATAGATTAAGCCTTGCTACATCTTTTGTTTGAGATTAAGGGTCGTTCCATTAGATTTTAAATAAATTGGTGTCTTAATTATATTTCAGAATTGCACAAGGTTTCCAAATAACTTGACCATCTTCTTATACCCATTTAGAAAATCCATTTAAGATTAAACCTTTTTATTTATTTAAAATATAGAATTTAAATAGATTTTTGAATAATTATGAAGTTAAATTTACCATTTTCTAACATATTTTCAATATATTATTCATTAGATTTGTACATATCATACTTTGCTAAAGGTTCTTCTTTGAAATTTTAAATGTTCTTAATCTTAATTTTAATATATTTATCCCCTTCTTCATTTTAGAACATTTAGTTCTTAAGCTAATACTTTTCCATATTAGAAGATTTTATTCTTTCAAATAGACTCATAGTACTTAAATCAAAGGTTTTTTATTTCTTATCGCTGAAGGATGATTAAGACACATTCTAAGGAGAATCATTATTACTAGAAAAAGCAGGGTTTTTCTTTTTAAAGAAATCAAGAATAGATTTCTTTTTTAAAGGAGTGCCCTGAAATGGGAGTATTTTGGAGGTTTAAGGAAGAGGGATAGTTGTTTATGGAGAATCTTAAAAATCCTTATGAAGCGAGAAGTCTTTTTAAGTCTTTTAGAATACTTAAGTGAATGTTAAATCTAGGCTATCATTACCCTTTAATGTATTTTAGCTAGGAGATGTAACATCCTTAATATACATGCTATTATTAGTAATTTTACTAGGCCTATTCTATCCTCTAAAAAATTAGCTTTCATTTATCAATTTTGGAGAATAGTGATTTGACAACCTACTTTTCGTACTATTGAATCCACTTCTTTAAAAATTACTTTTGGTTGTAAAGAAATTACTTCCACTCTTTTCTTTCACGTAATCTTCCTATAGTATTTTAAATAAATTTTCCTAACTTTAATATTATTAATAAAACTACCTCAGATCTTAATCGTTTATTTAAGAATGGTAATTGGTTTAATTATTTAGAAGATCTATTGGAAGTGATAGTGTTTTCCAATATCTTGCTAGACATCATCATTATTGAGTTCTAATATAATTTTAAATAATTCTATTTATCTCATATTAATGCATGTATTTATGTATATTTTTAAGATGTATCAAGATTATTAAAACCTTACAGTTTGTTATTCGCTTTACCGAAGAGATTCTTCTAATTTAGATTTATTTAATTATGAATGACTCTATCTAATTATATTTGGAGATCTCCTTTTCTATTGTTATACCAAAATGATATTTAAATTTAATGAAATCATGATAACATTTTAAAATAATTCATATCCCTATTTTATTTTCATTTTGTTTCAATATCTTGATTGTATTATTAGAGAGTGATAATCTATTTGAATCACCATCATTTCAAAAAATCATTAAATTACTTAAATAACCAACTCCCCGAGCTAAGCTCTTCTCTTAATTCCATGACTGTCAGTGATGAAATCATCTATTAACTTTAAACTCTCTTCTGGATAGGTTTCTCTGATCACTCTAACATTATTTATCCTTTCCTTACTCTAACCCTTTCTTTCACAAGAGCGATTTATAAATTTTGTAGTGTTTAATATGACTGATTAGTTATTCTCAAAAACAGAGAAATCTAAATGTGATCTATCCCTTTGATTACTATTCAATGAATTTAAATTTAGTAAAGACTAAGTGTATGATGTTTTATTGTTCATATTATGGAAGTAGAATATTTGTGAGATTGTAAACAAAAGTGAAAGAAAGAAAGTATCTTTTTTATCTTGTAGTAAAAAGTAAATTATCTTTTAATATATTCGATACTAATGATTTGTCTGTCTTTCCTTCAAATCTATCAAAAAAAAGAGTTGATTAATTTATCAATTATGAGTAACTTTTAACATCAACTGAATGCAGTAGAACTTTTTTATCTCATTTATATTTTCATGAAAAAAAGTAATTCCAAATTCATTTATCTTCCTACTATTTATTAAATAAACTTAAGCTTCATTTGATAGATCTATCTATGATTATCAATCTTTTGAATATTGTTGAAATCCAATTCCATAACAAAGATGTAAAATTACCAAGCCAGTATAATAAAGACATATTTAAAAGAGTAAAAAAAATATTAAAAAGAATTATTTGTAGAATAATTGATGTGCTTATAATTAGATAGATTCCTACTTTTTAAAAATTGACATATATATTTAAGTCTAATTACAATAAATACTAATAAATAGATAAGCATACTTGTTGTATTAATATGGTATTATATAAAGCAATCAGAAGAAGAATATTAAAAGAAGAGATATAATAGAGAATTTGATAAAAATAGAATGAGCAGTAGCAACTTAAATACTCAAGTAATTGTAAGAATTATTATCTGTATAGCTATCCTATAAAGAAGGAAGTTTAAGCATATATAAATTCTACTAATCATCAATGGCTAAGACAAATTATTGCCTTACACTCTCTTATAATTCCCCAGCTTTAGAGCTTATATCAGTTAAAAAGGTGTATTTGCCTTATATTTAAGTTAAATCTTCATCTCCGCTGGATCCAACAATTAATATAGTTAGGGATTTATTATGACAATTCCCTTCAGCATCTCCTTCGAATTTAATTGCCTTTTTACCTTAATAACTACTTAATTATGCTGTAATAGTTTAGTTTGGTTAATAGCAGCATGCGCCTTCTAATTTCATGCAGGTATCATATCCTTCCTAAGCTACTACAAAATCAATAAGCCATGATTGCAATGATACCCTATATTTTAAATTGTAAATTTTCTCATCAACAGCTCCAAAAAGAAACATTAAATTCCATAAAAATATTATCAGTTAGAATATAATTTTCATTTTTCTTGTATTTTTAATATTTCAATAATTTACTTTTTTTCTTCAATAATATAAGTGATATTATTTATTAAAATCAACAAACCTTTAAAATATCATAGCAAGCTGGTTGGTTGGTTGGTTGGCTGACTTGGCTTGCTAACTCATTAAGAGTTATAATTTATTATTATTGATTCCAGATTATTTTTACTTGTACCTAATCTAATTATAAATTTTCAATAAGTTATTTGTAATTTCATCTTTAAATTTTAAAATACAAAATTTTAATTATTATTTTATTTAGCTTAATTACTAAATTCTATTTAATTAATATAGAATATAATTCTATTAAAATATATATGTAATACTCATTCCTTTCAAAAATATTTTTATTTGACTCTTAAAAACCTCTTGTAAATATAAATTGCAAAATAAGGAATTTATAAAACAAATAGTAAATATCCTACTCAAAGAAGTTAATATATATATATATATATATATGTAAAAAATGAATTTTTAAAATTGGGAAAGAATGGAAAGAATGAACTTTTTCAAATAATTAATAATAAAACAAAATGATATGTAAAAAAAATTGCTTGAATTTAATTTACAATTAAGTATTAAATAATTAGACATGTAATTTAAAATAAATTAATGAATACCTTTGATGTGGAAGTAATATGAAAAATTTATTTTATAAAATAATATAAAATAAAAAAAATGAAAGATTAGAGAATTTTATATATAATGAAGTTATTATTATCATTTTCTAATGCTACAAATGAACTAGTTTTATAATTAAACTATTAATAATAAATTAATTCTAGAGATAAACGTGTCATAAAGTAGAAAGCTAGCTTGCTTGCTTGATTCATTTTTGATAAATTTATAAATAGAACTTACTTGAATTTTTCTTAGAAAGATATGTGCTCAGTATTTTTGTTGTTAAAATTAGATAAAAATTTAATTTGATAAACAATTTATTAAATTTAATTAATAATAAGATTAATATTTATAATAAGAATAATAAGAATGGATCATCTTTAGGAATAGGAATTTGAGAAGTATCCTCTTATAAGAAATTAGGAAAATGAAAAGAAGACACCTCTTACTAAATAAGAGAAAAAGGGTATTTTGCTATTACTATTACTTTATACCATTCAGGGGTTACCTATCGGATTTTTTGGTGGAGCAGTTTAATTACTTTTAGCAGAATAAGGAATTTCGATGACTTAGTTAGCAGAATTATCAGTAGTTTACTACCCTTTCACTTTTAAGTTTTTATTGGCACCTTTTTAGGATGCTCACTATTTCAAGTCTTTTGGCAAGCGCAAATCTTACATAGTTCCTATCCAGTATCTTATGGCAATCCTTTTCTTTGTAGCTAGTTTAAAGATTGATACCCTCTTAGAAGGAAAAGAAATATCTACTTTAATTATTTATGGGTTTATTGCTATTTTTCTCTCTTCTCAGCAAGATATTGCTGTCGATGGGTGGGTATTAACTATTTTTGAAAGCGATGAGCATGTTAATATTGGATCAACTTGCAATAACATAGGATAGTTGCTAGGAATATTAATTGCTAATTCTTTCTTCATTTAAATTAACAGTATTGATTTCTGTAACAAATACATTTTTTCTACTCCTAGAGACTAACCTTTGGTAACAACTAAGTAATTCTTGTAAATCTTAGCTGCTATAATTGCTATAGTCACTGTTGTTGTACACTTCTTTATTCCTGAAAGAGAGAAATCCAATAAAGTAGAAGCAGCTAAGATCACTTAAGAAGCTAATAAAGTTGTTGCATAAGAAGACTATGAATCTGAAGAGATAGAAAGTGTTATTGATGTTATTAAAAAATTGAGAGGATTCTTCACAAACAAGTTCTTAAGATTTTTAATAATCTTCATGCTCACTTAGAATATTGGTAATTCACCCGTATTTGCTTCTTTTTCAGTGTTATTAGTCAAGTAAGGTTTACCCAAAGAAATTTTATCAACAATTAGTACTATTATCCTTCCTTTCAATTTCATTGCAGCTATTCTTTCTAGTAAATTGATTCGCCCAAGCAAAGAAATGAATGCTTGGAAGAATGCCTTTATTTTACAAATCATAGTTGCTATTATTGGTTATATTATTGTCATAATGAATCCTGTAATTGAAGAATCTCAACACTAATTGCTCTTCTTGATTGTTCTAGTATTTTAAATTATTGTCATATTTGTATCTACCTTCAAATTCATCGCTTAAGGAGGTTTCTTCAATAGAATTTCTGATGAAGATGTTGGTGGTAGTAGCTTAACTACCCTTAACAGTTTTAGTAATTTAGGAGGTTAATTAAGTGAATAAATTGTACTTATTGCAATGAATTTCTTTTCTTTTACAACTGTTGTCTTCGCTGGTCTAGTTTATTCCCTTCTTTACTGTTTGTTTTTATCTCCTAAAATTATAAAGTTACAAACTATTCCTAAATAGTAATGGAGACTAGAACAAATAAAACCTAAAACTAAATAAAATTGAAAATAAAAAGTATGTCAGAAAGTAAATTTAATATATGTGTGTAAATATATATATCTGTATTTTAACTGAATATATAAAAAAATAATTAAAAAAAGTTGTATTTCTATAACTCTATCAATTTCTTACCTTAAAAATGGATTACATGTATGTTCCTATGTCTTAAGAATTATTAAAAAAGAAATAAAATATTATAAATTTATTGATTAACTTAAGTTTAAATATTTATGTATCATTTAGTAAAATATTGCTTAAATAATGATAGAAATAGAATTATTTACATTTTTAATTTCAATCAATCAAAAAAATTTTTAATTTAATGTTGTAATTTTTGCTAAATAATAAAATTAACTTACAAAATATTCTATTTCCTTTTGGTTTTTGCTTAATAGAGAAGAATTAATTTAATGAAAATCTATCAAAAAAAGATAAAATATGTATATATTGTGTGGTTTAAGTTTTAACTTGGAGATGTGGAGATTGTTTAAAGTATGAGAGAAGAATAAGTAAAAATTGGTAAATTGAGAAATAGCAATTAATTTCTTGTAAACAAGTTTTGGTAATAATTAAGTTTATGGTAGATATCTAATTTGGTGAGTATTTTAATCAATTTGTAAATGATTTGAGCATATTATTAATATATAAATACCGAGTAACTTATAAATAAACCCAAAAGATTGAAAAAATTAGGATAAACTATATTAATTAAGTAAAAAGCAAACTAAATCTTTTGTTCTTCTAAAGTATTAAAATGAAGATAAGTCTCAATATAATATTTTTATAAATACTTATATAAACTATTACAGCAAGTAATCATTTCAAAATATCTACTAACCCAATTTCAATCTCTTTAGTTTCTCCATAGAACATTATTAAGTTTTCTATTATTTTCAATTATTATAAACATTAGAAGACTTTCTTGTTGTAAGAGAATGGCTTAACGCTCCATTTATAGGATGGGGCACAGGCAAATCTTTAAAATGTGCAGGCTAATTAATTGAAGCTAATAAATAAGTACTTGTAGTTGGAGATGGATAGAAATCTGTGTAAAAATAGTTTACAAGTTTACCTGATCATTATAGTGTTTTGGTTAGGATTGATTTTGTAATAATTGATGATTGGGATAACTAAACAATAAAATTCTATGCCGACTCATAGTAATTATCATCATATACTTACAAACTAAGTTCAATATAACCTGAATTATAGATATGTGGAGATTCCGATATATTAGATAGATTTGAGAGAGGTAATTACTTGCTTTATTAATTAATTATTAATTGATTAGTTATTACTCAAAATCTACTTTAAACATTATTGTTGAATATTATTTAATTTTCAATAGTATAATATATGTTTAGTCATACAAGTGATACAATAACAATTTAGGTTGATACTAATGGTAATAACTATGCTGGATTACTAGATCTTTAGATATTTATTGATACTTGCCATATCAATTGTCAAAAATGTTCTGGAAACAAAGAAAATCAGTGTCTTACTTGTAAACCTGGAGCTGTAAAATCATCTGGATAATGTGTATGTCCTTTTGGAAAGTATATGTACAAAGGAATTTGCTAAGATGATTGCACTGGAAATCTAAGAAAAAATCCTAATGGGTCTTTTTGTGAAGAGATTCCTTGTAAAAAAGCTACTTGTAATGCCTGTGATAAGGATAATTTTTCTTGTGCTAAATGTAATGGAAGATTAAGAGTTTATTTAGGGGACTGTGTTGATAAATGTCCTACTTACACTGAAAATATCGCTGGTGTATGTGTTGATTTAACCAAAAATTATTGGAGTAAACTTTTCTCTTTTTATTACTTACTTTTAAACTCCTCCTCCAAAATAAATCTCTAATAAATCATTAAATTTTGATAGATTATTTTTATTTAAAGGGAGCTTAAATAACATTAAAAAATTTTCATTTCATTTTAACCATTAAAAAATAGATGGAATGTTTTTATTTAAGGGATTCTTTGAAGATGATTTTTCATCTTTCAGCTTTCAAGATTACGGATTTGCTTTTAATCCTAAGCCACCATCAGAAAGTAAAGTACCTATTGATAATTGGGCATAATTTTCAGACTGCACAGACAGCACAGTACTAAAGCGGTTTTATGGAGGATTTGGAATAATAGGGAAAGGAGTATCTATAGAGAAAACATGGAATATTGTTGATGAAAATAATAAGCCTATTAAGCATAGTTCTATTTTGATAAGATTTTATTATGCTTAGATTGAAAATTACGAAAATCTCAAAAGTAATATTTTAATAAGTGAAAGCGAAAGTGTTTACATTAATGGAAAACAAGAATTTTCTCTAGTAGGAGGAGGGACTGAAATGGGCTGCGGAAGATTAGATTAAGGAGAAAATTTTGGATGGATTGAAGCTAATTCTACAAGTACGAATTCAACTAATTAGATAAAACTTGTTATCTCAAATAACTTTGAAGATCCTGCTTGGTATGAAGGCTTTGGATTAAGAGAAATGATGGTTATAGTTTCAAGAGTAAATAATATTGATAAATAGCTAAATAAAAAATATATACTAAATAACCTTTATTATTTTTTTAAGTGTATTGATAACTGTGAAGAATGTGGTGATTATGATGGATGTGTCAGATGCAGTACTAATTATTATTTATGGAGAGCTTAATGTTACAAAGATATGTGTCCTGAGGGCTCATATTAAAATACAGCAGTGAAAACTAAAAATGTTTGTAATGATTGCCATCCATCTTGTATCACTTGTAGTGGAGGAGCTTAAAATGAATGTATCAAATGCCAAGATCCTCGTCTTTTCAAAAGTGGTGAATGCTTATTAGATTGTGGAGTAGGTTTCTATCCTGAGAAACCTGCTTGTAAGGCTTGTAATCCTGATTGTTAAGCTTGCAATGGTCCAGAAAATAATTAATGCACTAAATGTACTGGATCAAGATACCTATACAAACTCACAAGTTCTTGCTTATTAAAATGCCCTGATACATTCTATGCAAATACTTCAACTAATTCTTGTGATCCTTGCAGTTCCAAATGCTTTACTTGTAATGGACCTAGCGAAAACTAATGTTTAACATGCCCATCACCTACAAGATTCTTCTGGAACAATAAATGTGAGAGCTAATGTCCAGTAATTACATAAATTTAATATATTTTTTAGCTCATTTATAATTTAACTATAACTATTAGCCTGGGATGTATGGTGAGAAGGCAGATTAAACTTGTTAATTATGTTAAAGTCCTTGCTAAACTTGTTAAGATTCCCCAACAAAGTGTACTTCATGCATTTCTAGTCTCTTCTTATCAGACAATATTTGTATTCCTACTTGTCCCAATAGAACATATGGAAATCTAGTATCTTAAGTGTGCGAGAAATGCCATGTTTAATGTGGGAATTGTAAAGGTCCAACATAAACAGATTGCTTGACATGTGATGATGAAGATGGTTATTTTGATAGCACAACAAACTAATGTGTTAGTTAGTGTCCCTCAAAATACTTTGCTACAAAAGAAAATAATCTTCAAATATGTAAATCATGTGATAGCACCTGCACTGAATGCAAAGATCCAGGTGATAAATTTAGTTGCACAAAATGTTCCAGTGGTAGATATCTAACATATAATAACTCTTGCGATAAAGAATGCCCTGATTATTATTATAAAGATATTAGCAACTACATTTGTAAAAATTGTCATCCAAGTTGTTTGTCTTGTATAAATGACTCGTCTACTGGTTGCACTTCTTGTATTAAAGGAAAATTCTTTAATTAAAATATGTGTTTAGCCAGATGCCCTGATGGAACATATCCTGATGATGTTAAATCTATATGCCTTTCTTGTCACCCATCATGCGCTAGTTGCGACGGAGATCTATTTAATTAATGCACTAGATGCTAATTAGGTAAATTAATCATATTTAGTTTTAGTTACAAATTTAAAAAATATATGTACTTTATAAGGTAAGTATTTATAAGATAAAACTTGTTCAGAGAAATGTAAAGATGGATATTATCCAAATCCTGTTTCAAGAGTATGCTAGTTATGCCATCCCACATGCGGTACTTGCACAGAAGGAGATGAATCATCTTGCCTATCATGCAAATCACCACTTTATTTGAGTAATAATTAATGCTTGTCTTTATGTCCTGATGGAAAGTATCACAATCCTGTCACACAGTTATGTGAACTATGCCCATTTACTTGTAAGAATTGTTTAGGAGTTAATAAAGATTAATGTCTTTCATGCTCAGGAAATAGGTAATATATTAAATAAATTAAGATTAGAAATTAAATTTGTTTCAAATAGATTTTTAGTAAAGCCTGGATTAAAGTGTGAGTCATATTGTCCTTAAGGTTATTTACCTAATTTAAAAACAAATGAATGCAATGAATGCCATATAAGCTGTAAGAATTGCTCTGGTACTGGAGACGATCAATGTACTGAATGCCCAGCAGGTACATACCTCCATTAAAACAAGTGTTAGATAACATGCCCAATTGGATTCTTCCCCACAGAATAACCTAATTTATGTAACCCTTGTCATTTTTCATGTTAGACATGTACCGGAAGCCTAGAAAGTTAATGCGAATCTTGCTAAGGTAATAGATTCTTTTTACCTCATCTGTGTATATTAGAGTGTCCAGAAAAGTATTATGCAGACAAAGTAACAAATACATGCTAAAAATGTGATAAATCATGTAAAACTTGTTTTGGTGTAAATAACAATTAATGTAATAGCTGCTATGACGATAAGCTATTATTAAATAGTTCTTGTATTGATTCTTGTCCTAATGGCTATGTTATTTCTCTTGATAAATCTTAATGTCTACTTTGTGGATCGACTTGTGCTACCTGCTAATCTGGATAATTAGATTATTGTCTCTCTTGCCTTGATGGTTGGTATATGCATGCTAATAGGTGTTTTAATATATGCCCTGAAGCTACTTATCCAAGTTCTAAGAGTGAACAAACTATCAATGGATTTATTCATGAAATACTAATCTGTAAAAATTGTGTTGAGAATTGCTAAATGTGTACAGGTATGATGCAAATTCATTAATTATTATTTAAAAAATAAATTAATAAATATAATTTAAAGGACAATACCCTCATTAAAATGTCTTTTTTGCTAAATAATATTATAGGGTTTTCAATAAAAGAATGCTAAAAATTGTATCCTGTAGCAGAATAAAAAACTACAGATAAATTGATATTTTATATTTTTATTGGCTAGTCTTCTTATTGTCTTTTTTCATTCATTCTTGGATTCTATTTGGATTATAAGGCAACTTAGCCTAAAAAGGTAAAAATAAATGAGAAAGAATAAACATTAGGTGAAGAAACAGGTAGACCAGCTATTACTAAGCCATAAGTAATAGACCATGAATTAGAAAATAATGATTAAAATAACATGAAATAGAGTCATATGTTACATTAGTAACCTTACGATAGTGCTTTATTATAAGATATAAATGATGTAAGTCCAAATGGATCACCAACTGCAACAAATTTAAATTTAGACCCTTAATACCCATCCCCATAGAGATCTAATCATAAAGGATTCTCTTTAGTTAGATAATCAACTTTAGCAAATAAAATGCTGAGAGTAAATGGGAGCATTAAAAAAAGATCTGATAAAGAAATTAAAGATTTAATAGCACCTTAAGGTGGAGTAGGTGATTTTATGATCAACTTACCAGAAACTCATTCACAATTAGAAATTTCTCACTTGGATTAATAAAGCTAATTATAAAGATCTTAAACTAAATTTGGTTAAAATACAATCAATTAAAACTAAAGTAATATGAATCTGATGACAAGTAATCCAAGTCTCTAATTTTTACAAAGAAAACCTACTTTAGGTAGACTCAAAGGATTCTATGATCCAATAACTAATACATTCACATAGATACCCGAAGAATCTGATAAACTAAGATATCTTCCTGATAAGAATTGTTTGGTTTTCTTCTTTGTAAAATACAAATAAATCTTTTTCATTATTTAATAAATTGTTATTCTTTATTTCGAAATTAATAGATCTTTTTTGAAATTACATCCTTGATTTTCTATAACAATAAGCATCTTTTGCGTCCTTTAAGGGTTTTAGTTTACTACTGCAAAATCTTGTTCTTACTGTTTTTGACTTCTAAAATGCTTTATGTAAATATTTTTTAAAAAATTAAAATATTAATTCAAATATTTAATAGATCGCTTCGCCTGCTGTGTTTGCATTTTTAATAGGTATTTAAATGATCATGACATCTATCGAAAAAATAATCCTACTTTTATCAACTAATGTAAATAAGATGTTAGCAATTATATTTACAATATTTATTATTCTCATCCTCTACCACGTATTGTGGTTCTTTGCTCCTCTGTTAAAGATTATTTCATTTTAAGAAGACTTTGATTGGAGCATATCTTACTTAATTGTGTACGGAGCAGACATTGTAGCATTGTAAATCATTTATATGTGTGCACAATACTTCTTCACCAAAAAGTATATTTTCAAAGATTTCTTAAAGGAAAATAGAACCTAAAAGATATTAGCCTTCTTCTTATATAATTAGAAATTTGCTACCTGGTTACAAGAGTAAATTTTTTAGAAAATTACATAATTATAATTACAATTAATTTTAATTATTTAGGAAATGACAAAATATAGCAAATTATAATTAAACATAATAAATAGAAAAAATTCTTAACTAAAAAGTCCTAAATTAATAGTCTTTTGAAGAATATAAAAACCTATCATTTTAATTAATGTATTAATTTATTTATTTAATTTTCATAAATAATGTTTTTCATTTACTAAATTTTCTTGAAGTTTGTAGCTTTTAATTTATGTCTTTTCTTTTTTCATAACATTATCTATTTAAATCATCATTACTGAAAAAAAAATTAAAAAACATATCTCTACTGATTATTGTCTGGAGTATGTTTTCAATTTACTTAATTGACTCATTAATTCTATTTTTTATTAATAAACTTTAAAAAAATTATTGATCTAGATTTCTAACAATTTTTAAATCTGGTCTCTTTTAGTAAACTCTTATAAATTTAAATAACTCTAAAATTTTAACTATTGATAAAAGCAGAAAAAAATTATATAAGTTAATGTTTTGCATTACATAATCTTAATTGAATTGAACAGTTTAGTCCTAATAGAAATAACAGAGGTACTCTTTTAAAATGTTTATTCAAAAGAAAACTCTATTAACAAGAAGTAGGTTCTAAAAGGTATATCAGTACAAAAAAAAACAATCTTGATTAAAAGAATTAGTTTTATTATATTTACTATTAAACTTAAGGTTAAAAAGAATATATTTAGAATTTAACTTAATTATTCTGAGTATCTTTAATAAAAAACTACATTTTTTCTATCTATCTAAAAATATTATCTTTGAGTCATTAGAATCGTACATTTCTTTAGGTTCACTTTAAATAGATTATCAATATAAATAAAGTAGACAATCAAAAAAGTCTCTAATTTGTTATAATATAAATATATCAAAACCACCCTTAGAATACTTATTTAGTGTGTGTAAATGAAAAGGATTTGATATGGGTGAAAAGTTGATCTAATCAAAAATAAAATAATCCCTAAATTAATTTATTGAAGTGAAACAAATGGTTGTCTTATAAGCTTGAGCTTTTAGATTCTAACTTTAATTTGAAAGGATGGTAATTATTTAATTATATACTCTCTGAATTGAAGGTTTGAAGATAAAGTCCTATTTATAAGTGTAATGCAAGCTTTTACTAATAATATCCAAAATCGAGAAATAATAAATTCCTCTATCATAGATGTATGTATTAGTATTACAGAAATTTTGTAATCTATCATTCTATCTAGCTAACAAATTAATTAATACCATCATCACTAACAATCTAATAAGATTAAGATATTCCTACATATAAAAGAGCTTACATACGATATTTTTGAATGGATAGGATTTTATTTTTAGATTTTATATCTTAATAAATATTGAATAATAGAGCAGTAAAAGAATTCCTATAAATATTTAGAAAAAAAATTAAATTAAAAGAAAAGCAGACAAACAAACAAACAAACAAACAATCTAACAAATAAATATTTGATAAACTAATTAATTTTCTTACACATTTAATACTACTAAAAATATATTTATAAAATGAAAGTGAGTATCAATCTCATTCTCATCATTTAATATATTTCATGCATTGCCCATGCAGGTATTCACTTTTAATAATTTATTATTATTCTTATTTCTATCTTTTCTCTTTTAATTCATAAACAATTGAATACAAATATATATATTGATGTTGCTAACTTTGGAATATAATAATAGCCAATTACTTGCTCGATAGATAATGGTAAGTAGCTCCACATACCCCCTGGGGAACAACCACAATAGAATGCGCTGGTTAATTGATTGAAGCTAACGGAAGATAACTGTTGGAATTATCTTCTGCATAGAACTCAGTGCAAAAAACTTATACTGGGTTATTAAATCACTATAAAATCCTTTTTAGAATAGATTATGTGATAATAGATAATTGGTCAGGCCAATCATTGTCATTCTTAGTAGATGGAATAGAAATTAAAAAGTATACTTATACTAATCCTTTCAATAAGAGACTCAACATATGTGGGAGTAAAACTCAGTTAGACATTTTTGAAAGATGTAAGATTTGCCTATTATAGTTTCTAAAGACTCTCATAAATATTTATATATAACTTTAATTAATTAATTAATAGTATAATTTGAAGCAGCTCACACTTCAAGTACACTCAAATTTGAAGTGTAATATACAGGAGGTAGTGGATATTAGGCTGCTATGACAGATCTATAAATTTATATTGATACATGCCATTTTAATTGTAAAAAATGCTCAGGACCATAAGAAAATGAATGCACTGGATGTAATTCTCCTGCAACTTTATCTTCTGGAAAGTGTATTTGTCCCATAGGAAATTATATTTGGTAGGGAAATTGTTTGTCCACTTGTAGTGGTAATCTTAGGATAAGTACAGATAATACTAAATGTGAAGAGATTTTATGCAAAAAGTCAAACTGTTTATAATGTGATACAGACAATTTTTCTTGTTTGAAATGTATTGGAAGTTAAAAGAGATATCAAGGTAGTTGTGTCACTTCTTGCCCTTCTTACACTGAAAATATTTCAGGTGAATGCGTAGATATTACATCTAAATATTGGAGTACATTCTAAATTCTTTTATTTACTTACACATTTTATCCAAATCGCTTTAATTCAAATAAAAAATACAATTAAATAAAAAATTTATTCTAAAAGAGGTAAATAAATACCCTCTAAACAATTAGATATTAAAAAAATAATACTTTTTATAAATTTAGATTTAAAATTAGGGGATTAAAATATTTAATTTATTATTTTAATAAAAATAGATGGATAGATTTTATTTAAAGGATTTCATGAGAATGACTTTTCTTCATTATCTTTTTAAAATTATGGATTCAGTATGAATAGAAAAGCATCTGATGAGAGTTCAATTGCTAGTTCAGAATGGGCAACATTTACAGATTGTAGTGATAATAGTTAGTGGAAAAGATTCTATGGTGGTTTTGGAGTTTATGGGAGAGGAGTTAGTATTTCCAAAACATTTAATATTGTGGATGAGAGTGGTAATCCTATTAAACATAGCTCAATTTTAGTTAAATTTTACTATCTGCAAGCAGAAAATTATGAGAAGCTAGCCAATGGAGATGATGAAGAGGTTAAAATTATGATAGATGGAAATGTTAAGTAAAAAATTATTTAAGGAGGTACAGAAATGGGCTGTGGAAGGCTTGATCAAGGAGAGAATTATGGTTGGATTGTAGCAAATTCAACAACCACTAATTCTACAAACTAATTTATTTTATAAATCGAAAATAACTTTTTAGATCCTGCCTGGTATGAAGGTTTTGGGTTGAGAGAAATGGTAGTAATTGTTGAGAGCGTAAAAAACTTTTATCAAATTTTATTTTTAAAAGGATAATTTTATCATTCTAAAAAAAGTGTGTTAAGAATTGTGTTGAATGCGGCGATTACGATGGTTGTGTAAAGTGTGATACAGGTTATTACTTATGGAGAGCTCAGTGTTATAAAGATAAATGTCCTGATGGTTCATACCATGATACTTCAATTACTTCAAAGAATGTCTGTGGAGATTGTCATCCAACATGTCTTACTTGCAAAGGTCCTAATTTTAATTAATGCATTAAATGTGCTGATCCTCGTTTATTTAAGGCTAATGAATGTTTATTAGATTGTGGTTAAGGATTCTATCCTGATAAGCCAGATTGTAAACCTTGTCATAGTTAATGTTATTACTGCGATGGTCCTTCAGACTATGATTGCAAGAGATGTACAGGTAATAGATATTTTTATAAACTTACAAAATAATGTTTACTCGATTGTCCTGATACTTTTTATGAAAATACTTCTACTAATATTTGCGATCCTTGCAATTCTAAATGCCTCACATGTGATGGTCCAAGCGAGAACTAATGTTTAAGCTGTGCTCCTCCGTCTAAGTTCTTTTTCAGTAACAAATGTGATAGTATTTGTCCTGTAAATATTTACTTACTTACTTACTTTCAAATAATAAATTTAATATTAAATAGTATGGTATGTATGGAGACAAATCAGACTAAATATGTAAACCTTGTACAGCTCCATGCGCTACTTGCAAAGACACACCAACACAATGCACATCTTGTACAATTGGATTATTTTTAGATGGGTACAAATGCAATCCTACATGTCCTCCTCGTTACTATGGAAATACAGTATCATAAGTTTGTGAAAAATGCCATGTTTAGTGTGCCAAATGTAAGGGTGCTACTCCTTTAGATTGTTTATCCTGCGATGATGAAGATGGTTATTTGGATAAAAATAAGAATTAATGTGTAAGTTAATGCCCTATAAAGTATTTTGGAACAAAAGAAACAGGAGAACCAATTTGTAAAGATTGTTTCTTTACCTGCACAGAATGTAAATCTCCTGGAGATAAATTCAGCTGCACAAGGTGTTCAGGTGCTCGCTATTTAACATACAATAACTCATGTGAAGAAGAATGTCCACCTCATTATTTCAAAGATACTAGTAATTTTATTTGCAGAGCATGTCATCCAAGTTGTTTAACTTGCAACAACGATTCCTCTACAGGTTGCTTGTCTTGCATTTCAGGAAGATATTTGAATGAACATATGTGTCTAGAAAGATGTCCTGATGGAACATTCCCTGATAATATGAAGGGTGTATGCTTTCCCTGTCATCCATCTTGTGCTAATTGCGATGGAGATCTATATAATAACTGTACAAGTTGCTAATTAGGTAACGATTTTCTTTAGAGGAAAACAAGCATTAATATTAATTTGAATAATTATTAGGAAAGTATCTTTAAGATAAGACCTGTTCAGAAAAATGTAAAGATGGATACTATCCTGATATTATTACTTTAAAATGCTTAGAATGTCATGTCTCCTGTGCAACTTGCTATGATGGCAGTGCAGGATCTTGCCTTTCTTGTAAGACAACTCTATATTTGAGCAACAATAAATGTGTTTCAGCCTGTCCTGATGGATTTTTCTAAAACTAGCTAACCCTATTGTGTGATACTTGCCCTTACACATGTAAAACATGTATAGGAATAAATAATGATAAATGTTTATCTTGTAGTGGGAATAGGTAGTTTATCTATGCATGAGAAATCATATAAAATCTAAATATTTTAATTTTTAACATAGGTATCTTGTAAAACCAGGCATGAAATGTGAATCTTATTGTCCTTAAGGGTATTACCCAAATGCAAGTACAAATGAATGTGACATGTGTTCTCTTTCATGTAAGAATTGCTTTGGTAATGGAGATAATAGCTGCAAAGAATGCTCTGCTGGTACATATTTATATCAAAATAAATGCATCTCTAATTGTCCATCAAGATATTTTGCAACAGAATAACCTAACGTTTGTAATTAATGCCATGATACATGCAATACTTGCAGTGGTAGTTTAGAAAATCAATGTTTAACTTGTTCTGGGGATAGATATTATCTGCCTCATAATTGTTATACTCAATGTCCAGATAAATATTTTGGAAATAAAGCAACAAATACTTGCGATAAATGTGATTAATCTTGTAAAACATGCTTTGGAGTAAATAATAATGAATGTTTGAGTTGCTATGATGATAAAATTCTTCTCAACTACACTTGTGTAGATTCATGTCCTGATGGATATGTAAGATCTCTTGATAACACTTAATGTTTGCTCTGTGGATCCACTTGTGAGACATGCTCTCCTACTTAATTAGATACTTGCTTATCTTGTAAAAAAGGTTGGTATATGCATGCTAGTAAATGCTATTAGATATGCCCTAACGGTACTTATCCTGGTTCTAAAAAAGATGTAAAGGAATCTGATGGAACTATTTATGAAATACAAATTTGCAAAAACTGCATTTATGATTGTATAATTTGTACAGGTAATTGCACCTTCTAAATTAATTTTCTTTATTATAATCTTGCATTGATATTTATAAAGGTTTTATTTAATTTATTGAAATAGGCTAAACAAAAGAATTATGTTAAGCATGGAAGCCAAAGGTTGAGGAGTAGAATTCAGATAAATTAATATTTTGGATATTTATTGGTAAAAGTGCCTTTTGTACTTTTTGTTTTATTGTTGGATTTTACTTGGATTACAGAGCATAGAAGTAATCATCTTAAGTAGAAGAAAAACCTTTATAGGATTATGAATTCGTAGAGAATGAAGGAATGAGTCCTTAAAGGAGTACAATATTCTAATAAAGAATTCCTAATAATGGTTCAAATATTTTAAGGAATTCTTGTAGAAATCCAAGTGTGGTTCCTTTGAATATGATCCATACAATTAATACACCATAGAATCATGATGCCTTTGAAGGTAATAATCCAAATATAACTGCTTAAAAGTTAAACATAACAGAGGAAGGTAGTCCTATAGGAATCCCTTAAAGAACAAAAAAAAGAGGATTTTCATTGATAAGATAAGCCATAATGTAAAATTAGATGATATCACTTTAAGGAAATATTAAGAGGAGATCAGATAAAGAAATAAAAGATTTGATAGCTCCTTAAGGTGGATCAGCAGATTTTGTGATAAATGGTCCTGACGATCCTTAATAATAACATAATGGAAATAATATTGCTCATGGAGACAACAGTGTTATGCAAAGAACTTTAACTAAAATGAATAGTAGAACTATTGAAGGAATGAGTAACAATAACTTATTCAATCAAACAGTTACTACAAATAACGGATTGAGAAGAATGGGTACATACTCTAACATGAATGCTAACTCTAATAGTCAACTGAAAGGATTTTATGATCCTAAAACTAACACTTTTACTTAAATTCCAAATTTAAATTACACCAAAAGATAGCTACCTGAAAAGAGTTTCTTATACTTTCTGATTGTAAAATATTCAAATTTTTTAATAAAAAGGCATAAAAATCTGATTAATAATAATCTATCATTTAATTAAAATCATTAGACTTTCTTTGAGTTCACTTCACTCCTGTTCTATTACAATAAATACTTGATTCGTCCTCTTCGTGCTTTAATTTACTACTGCAAATTACTTTTTATATTCTGGATTACTTCTAGATATCTAAATGTATGATTAATATTAATTAATCTTTAAATCCTATTTGATAAAGTATTTTTTTTTAATATTTTAAAGCTACTCCCTCCAATAGTAATTTGTATTCTCATAATACTTTAAATAGTGATGGTTAGCATTGAAAAATTTATAGGATTTCTAGCTTCTACTGTCCAAAAAACGATTGCTATTATTTTTACTATCTTTGTCGTTCTCATATTGTACAATGTAGTGTGGTTCTTTACTCCAGAATTAAAGATCATAAATTATTAACAAGATTTTGATTGGAGTATACTTTATCTTATTACATTTGGCACTGATTTTATAGCAATTCAATTTATATTTATATCTGTTCAATACTGGTACACAAGAAAAAATATATTTAATGACCTGTCTAAAGATCGAATTCACAGAATACTGAAGGCAACTTTATTCAACTAAAAGTTTGCAGATTGGATGAAGTAAGTATTAATTTATCATCATTTTAAAATATTTACTTTAAAAAAATTAAATTTGTAGGAGATGAAGTATCGAGACGCTAACTACCTCACTATCTTTCAAAAATAAATCAAAAAATCTAGCTGAATTATTAAATATTTATTTCTAAAATAAGAAAGAAATAAAGTAAGTTGAAATTTAAGTAGATAAACTAATAAAATGAGTGTAATTTGAAAGAATTAGAAGCAATTAAAATAGAGAGAGTTATTAATCTAACAAGAATTTTGATTATCTTGTAAATAAATACAATTAAGATTTGAAGTAATTATAATTAAGGTTATTTCTTTTCATATTAGTTTAAGCGAAATTATTAGTTTTTGATATTTTTAGTAGATAAAATTAATTAATTAAATTATTATTCCTTTATATTTTGTTGATGTAATAACTTGAAAATGATTACCAAGCATGAATGAGATCAATTCAAGTTATAAATTTATATGAAATTTGTTTTCATTAAAAGCTTAATGAATGTATAATTTAAAAAACAAGCTAACAATATGAAGATATTTCAGTTTAGAAAATTATCTCAATTGAAATTAGCAAATTTAATTTAGCGATTTTATTTGCGCAATTTGTAATGATTAATCAAAAAATAAAGGAATTGATTGCAAGATATTTTAATGAGTATGTTTTTACCACAAATAATCGAATGAATGTAATCTAATCTTAAATTATCTCTTTTCATATGTGATTGATTCATGTAAACAGAAACAAAAAGTTTTTAATGTAATTGCCTAGATTCAATTATTTTATTATTAAAAATAAACTCAAATCACCTCCCTTATATATCTCTATAAGCTTGAATAGAGGAATGTATGCATTATTTATTGATTTTTTCAGGCTTTACATTATGTTTTCATTGATTTATCATTTGACAAATCTTAAATTATAGATTTACTTCTAATTATTTAATTCCGATGATTAACCACAATCAATAGACCCTTTGTCTTATTAATAAATAAACAATCAAATAAATTAGCTAAAAACAAGCAAACAAACAATAAATAAATAAACATATAACTAAACAACTCATTAGTTTTAAATAGGAAAGTTTAATAGAAGTTTAAATCATTTAACAATTAGACTACTCAATAAACTTACAAATTGCAAAATGAACTTAATTTTCTTGAGTATTGCAATCTTTTTTGTGATAATAAGGGAATGCTAATCAGGTAATTACTTGTTATTGATATTAATAATTATTAATTAATCAATTATTAATTTTTGAAGAGGGATATTAATTCAGATCTAAGAAATGGATATAGAAAGGAAAAGCTTCAGTCACAAGTGGTGACACTGATGGTTGGTCAATAACTACTTCAAATACTAATTACTAAACTTGTTCAGGGAAAGTAACTGAATTAAATGATAGAGATTTATTTTCATTAAAAACTGGAAAAACCATCAGTAGGACATATACTGGTCTTCCTCCTCATTGGTCAGTAGGAATAAGAATGGATTTAGTTATTTAAAGCGGTGCTAAAGCTGAGTTATTTATTGATGGAGTTTCTCAGAGCATATACAATTCTTATACATATTCAAATTCTTATAACGTTTGCACTAATTAAAATGAGAATTTTTAAAGAGGTAGGCATTTTTCATTGATAGATTATATCAAATAAATTAATAAATTATTATTAATATAGTTTACACTAATAGAACTCATACAAGCTAAAATTTGAAATTAGATTTATCGGCCATATCAAATAATTTAATTCTTGGGTTTATAGAGATTTATTTAGATAAATGTCATAGCTCCTGCCTAACTTGCTATGGACCAGCCTCTAATTAATGCTCCACTTGTGATCCAACAAGTTAGACAGTATCATTGGGGAAGTGCTTATGTGCCACAGGAAAATATATGCTTGATGGTAAATGTTATAGTCCATGCCCAAATGGTTATACTTCCAACCCCGATACTACCAAATAAAATTGTGTTATGGATTATTGTTTTACCGGTCCTGAGAATGTTTGGTGTTCGAGTTGCTAATCTTCCACTTATTGCTTAACTTGTAAAGTAGGATATTATTTTTATAGAGGAACCTGTGTTTCGTAATGCCCTCCTGAAGCTCCTAAAGACAGTACAGGCGTTTGCAAAGATCCTACAGTAGGAAAATGGAGTAACGAATAATTTAAATTTTGAATATTATAAATAGAATAATGGATGTAAATGCATGATTTTTTTAATTTTTACATTGAATAGATGCAAAATATCTTGTTTATGAAATGTTTTCTGATACATTTAATGAATCCGATATCATAGGCGCTTAATTTTAAATTGCTAATAGTACTAAAGTATTTTATGGAGTTTATGGCAATTCATATTGGACTAAGTTTACAGATTGTGGTACAACTAGATTATTTGCAGGCTATAATGTATATGGTCCATCTTCTAGTATCTCCTACTCGTTTACTCTTCCTGCAGGAGCTAGATACAGTTCTTTCTTAGTTTCCTTTTTGTTCGGATAAATAGATAATTATGAAACTGGAGAAAAAGTAAACTTCGTAATCAAAAATAGTGCCGGTGTCACTGTCAAATCGGCATCGATTACAGGAAATGGTAAAGATTTAATATGTGGAAGAACAGATTAGTAGGAATTACTGACATACTAATATATTAACGTTACTGACACTAATCCAGGAACATATTCATTAAGTATCACTAATACATTGGGTTTAATTGAAAATGAAAGTTATGGTATGAGAGAATTCATTGTGATAGTAGATTATGTAAGATTTATTTAAATACATTCAAGCAATTTATTCTATAAAAGAAATAAATAAACTAATTATTCCTTATTAATTAACAATTCATGTATATTCTTATATATATAAAGTGTATTGATAATTGTACAAAATGTGAAGATGCAGCTGGCTGTACTACATGTGATGCTGGTTACTACCTCTTTAAATCATAGTGCTATAAGGATCGTTGCCCAGATGGTTCATTTGAGGATAAAACAAATCCTACCCCAAGGTACTGCTCTGCTTGTCATGAATCTTGTAAGACGTGTAATGGAGGTACTTCTAGCAGCTGTTTAACTTGCTTTGATGGAGTTTATCTGAGAGTTAGTAGTTGTGTTGCTAATTGTGGAGATTAATTCTATCCAGATACAAAGACTTGCACAAGCTGTCAAAAACTAGTTTGCTCTCCTTGCTATCCTCCATGTTTAAGATGCACAGGAGGAAAATATAATGAATGTTAAGCTTGCATTAGTAATTATTATTTAGATAATGATAAGAGCGAGTGTGTTTCAGTCTGCTAAGATTAATTCTATTAAAATCCAATCACTAGCACGTGCGATCCTTGTGATATAGAATGCTTTAATTGCACTGGCCCTAACAATAATCAATGTACTTAATGTAAGCTAGAAAGATATTTATATGGTACTGAATGTAGGCTTAGTTGCCCAGTAACACTTTAAATCATTTAATTATTAACAATTCTTTAAAAAAAATTCTTTCTCTAATAATAATTTTTTAAAAAAAGTCTGGTTATTTTGGAAATAAATCAAATGCTGAGTGTTAACCGTGTTAATCACCATGTGCAGAGTGCAATTTAACAGCAACGACATGCACAAAATGTAATCAACCTACTTTATATTTAGAGGATTCTTCGTGTGTATTCAATTGTTCAGATAAGAAATACAAGGATAATGCAACCATGAAATGCTAAAAATGCAATTCTCTTTGTGGTAATTGCACTGGACCATATTCCACTTAATGTACTAGCTGTGATTTTGATGATGGCTTTTTGAAAAATGCTACTTGTGTTTAAGATTGTGGGGATGGCTACTATCCCATTTCTGATCCAAGTTATATTTGTGGTAAATGCCACAAGAGTTGTAAAACTTGTAAAAGCCCGGGAGATAATACAAGCTGTACTTCATGCAACAATCAATATCTTAATCCAGAGGGTTAATGCTTGGATAGCTGTCCAGCTAATTATTACAAGGATCCTGCAAGTTACCTCTGTAAAAAATGTCATGAAACATGCCTAACTTGCAGTGATTAATATAGTATTAGTTGTTTAACTTGTGATTCCGGTAGATTCTTTTTGAAGGGATTGTGCGTTACGATTTGTCCAAGTGGAACATTCCCTTTAGATCTAAAGGGTTGCGAGCCTTGTCATCCATCATGTGCTACATGCTCTGGTTACTTACTTTAAAATTGCTCTTCTTGCAAATTAGGTATGAATATTAACAGAAATTGAATGTATAATTAGATTGATAAAATTAAAAAAAATTATAGGTGCCTATTTATATAATGGATAGTGTCTTACTGTGTGTCCTTTAGGTTATTATGGTAATAATGAAACCGGCATATGTACTCAATGCCATCCTTACTGTGCCTCCTGTTATGGGAAAGAAGTGTATGAGTGCCTCTCCTGTTCAACAAACTATTAATTGAGTGTAAGCACTTGTGGTACAAGCTGTCCAATAGGATAATATAAGGATTCTACATTGAATTCGTGTGAAAACTGTCATTTTGAATGTTACACTTGTAATAACCCCAATAAAAATGATTGTACAGGATGCAAAGGAGAAAGGTAAAAAGCTATTAGATAATAAAACTAATTTAAATTCATTATTTGAAAAAAATATAGGTATTTAGATACATAAGCACACTTCTGCGATACTTCTTGTCCAGAGAAAACATACAAAGGTGCTAATAATATATGCTAGCCTTGCGATGCAACTTGTGGTAATTGCAGTGGCCCAAGTAGTAATGAATGCATACAATGTGATTAAGGTCGTTATTTATATTAAAAACAATGTGTTCTTGCTTGTCCAGATAGTTACTTTGAATCAGAATAACCTTATTTATGCAATAAATGCCATCCAACTTGTTTCTAGTGTCAATATGGTGCCTAAGATAGTGATTGCACATTATGTTAAGGTAATTATTATTTAGATGGATCTAAATGTGTCACTATTTGCCCTAAGGGTAGTTTTGGTAATGTTGGTCCTAATAAATGTCTTCCTTGCCATTCTTCTTGTGCAGAGTGCTCGGGCCCTAATTACAATGAATGTACAACTTGCTAAGATAAAAGTTATAGATTCTAGAATTAATGTCACTCTAGCTGCCCTACTGGTTATGTAGCTTCTGATATAGAAAAAGAATGCATTTAATGTGGAGCTGGTTGCAATTCATGCACTGTTGCAGATCCAGAATTGTGTTTATCTTGCAGTAAAGGACAGTATTTACATCAAAATTAATGTAAAAGTACATGCCCTGATGGAACTTACACTGGTAATCCTTCTGTTACTAATCCTACAAGAATCCTAGGTTCAGAAACAATTATTGAAGGCGGTTAATAATCTGAAGAAATTTGTCTTAATTGTGCGGATGACTGTAGAAAATGCTCTGGTAATTTTTAAAATAAATTGAAAATATTTAATTAATCAAATGAAAAAATAATCAGGGTCACTTGTTAATGATTGCACTGAGTGGTTTGGAGATAGAAATATTAATTATGCAGATTTCCGTATTTTCTGGATTTTTATTGGCAAATCAGCATTCTGTTTCATAGGCGTTTTAGCTGGATTTTATTTGGATTATAGAGATGAAAAATAATAAGAAGAAAGAGAATTCTCCTCTCTTAAAGACGTATAAGATGATCCTGAATAAAGATAGCACATTCTCGGATAGAATACAAGTAAAATATCGCCAATGCGTCCTTATTAATCTAATCCTGTAAGTGGTATATTCCCCAATAACAACTAATCCCCAGAAAAAACATAGAATATACTGAATGACATTGATACAGTTAAAAGTACTCACATCAAGAAACAATCTGATGATAAGGATAGCCCTGCCCTTGATGAGAAAGATTAGATGAACCCTAATACACATAAACGTTCAAGATTAGATATTAATAGAAATTTCTAAAATAATTCTTTAAAGGTTAATATGGTAACCAATAAGAATACTGAAACTATTGGTGATCAAGATGGACTTAAAGGATTTGATCCAGATACCCTTTTCCATCAAAATACTCTGAATACTTAATAAAACTAACTTAAAGCATCAAATAACAAGTTTAATTTTTAAGATGTTGACACTATTAAATAAGACGATGATTTTAATCTTGGAAACGAGAGTGATTAATAAAAAAAGACTTAAAATGAGAATAAATAGAAATCTCCTATTCTAGCATTTGTTGTAACCAATTTTATCATCATCTTAAATAAACACATATTTTACTATTTTTAATTATTTTTGATAGACTTTCTTTGAGATTACTTAGCTATTTGCTTACAAGAATGTTGCCTACATGAGACCAGTGAGAGTTTTAGTCTACTACATTAAACTCCTCATCATTTTTGGGATCACCTCATACTATGTTAATGTAAATTAATTTGTAGAATTTGAATCAACTTTAATTAACTCATATTATATTTTGCTGTAGTTGTCATATTATCAAATTGGTTTAAGCATCTTTGGTCTATTCTTAGCTATTAAGCTGATAAATAAGGGTATTCTCATTTTAGGTACTAAATTCTAGACTTTAATTATGCTTTGCTTCGGCATTTTTGCAGTCCTTATTTTCCTACACATTAAATGGTTCTTCTTCCCTGAAATTGGTAGGATATCATTCCCCTAAGATCTGAACTGGAGTGATCTCTATATTTATTCCTTTGTTGCAGATTTAGTATTATTCCAAACCATCTATCTTGTCATATAAATCATAATTACCTATGATTTCTCTACTTAACATATCCTCAGATATGATTTCTTCCATAAGTTCCTTCACCTTTTCTGCTTTAAAGATCTCCTCAAAAAATGGCTAGAGTAATCTTCAATTAAATTATTCTAAATTTTAAATTAATTTATAAGATATATTCTTTCTATTTAAATGATCCCTTAAACCTATAAAAATAATATTAATTAAAAATTTATTTAAAAAAATTAGTAATAAAAACTGAGGAAAGATATCATCTACATTCGATTAAGAAATTAGAAAAAATAAATAAATAACTAAATAGAATAATAATTATATTATTAAATATAAATTAAAACTCCTATAATATTACTTAGTATTGTTAATCCAACCAATTATTTTATATATAAAATCTTAAACAAAAAAAGAATTATTTAATTGTTTTATTATTTTACATTTCTTTCAATCAAATATTTAATCCCATTCAATGTTTACTTCAATATTGCTATAAATACTAAAACTCTAGAATAAAAATATAATCAGTTTAAATTTATTTATTTATTAATTACAATTTTTATTGATAAAAATTACAAAATTATTTTAAAGATTATTTTTAGAAAGAGAGTAAGTAAGTAGGGTTTAAAAATATAAATACACTTAAGGATGAATGAATACTCATTAACTAATTTGTTTATATCAATATTATTGCTCTTAGTTTTTTTGATCATATTAGGCTTGGGATTCTAAATTTCTAAGTTATAAATCGATAGTTTAACCTTATTCTTTTAATCTATTTAAATATTCTCTTTCACATGCATCCAAATAGCCTTCAACCAAATTCTTATATTTTAAGTACATATAATATTTGTTGATTTCATAAACAGCAAAACATCCCATTACTGAAACTGCGCAGGAAATCAATAATATATTCTTACTCATGAAATTCTTAAAATATTATCCTCTTTGAACATTCACCTTTGGAGGAAGTAGAGGATTTCTAAAGATTTCAGGAATTTTCACAAATTCAATGGTCTTTTTAAGTGCAGTAAGACCAAGGAATGTACAAATAGGATATAAAGCAATTTAATATTTAGTTTTTTGTAAATATTAAATATCTTCCTATGAAATTTCATCATATGTATCTTAGGGACCACTGCTCAATACTGATAAGTACTATTTCATAGTTTGAGTATTCATTTTAGGTTTTTAAATCTATACTTCATTTTAAATTGATTAGCTAACTTCTACTTAATTGCTTTCTTATAAATTCTAATTTACTATCATTTATTATTATGACTTTTCCATATTTTATTGACCTTCGCTTTCACTCATTATTTAACCTTTCTTTTTTTTGAATCTAAATTTCTAGAATAATTTGTTGTAAATTAAAAATCTAAGAATATTTACGAATAGATATCTTAAAAGTGTATGATCAAAATTAATAATTAATTAATTAAATAAATAAATAAATACATATATATCTACCGTTAATAACAATATTCATTTATTATTTATATTATTTATTTAAAATTCTATTATTATTTCAAAATCAAAATTGCTAAGTGTTTAGATTAATTTAAATCATTAAATAGCTTTAAAAAAATTATTGGGTAATAAATTAATTTTATATAATTTTAAATAAATTAATTAAAATTGATTATTATATTCAGTACAAATATCATTTTATACAATATTTATTAGTTTAAAATTTTAATATAATAAACTCATTATAATTTATTCAATTTAAAAGGAGAGATATATGAATAAAAAGAATGAGAGAAATGACTGATAGATTGATTAATTGATGGATTGACAATTTTTTTTAAAATTTAATAAGAGTAACACTTTTGATAGTTTTTTTTATTTCTTATCAGATGATTTTTTACTTAAATTATTTTTCCATTATTTGCAGTAAAAAATAAGAAAAATATTGAATTATTTTACAAATTTTAACAAATAATGAAAGCTGACCCCATTTATTTGATTGAAAATCATTTTAAAACTAAAATGACATGTTATGAAGATTGGAATTTAATAATTTTAAGCTAAACTTAAGCAAGTTAGGTTAGTAAAATTATAAAATTTTGGTTTCTATCTCAAACATTTAAAAGTATGGTTTCAATCTCAATAACTTACTTTGATAACAATTGTAAATTATCAAATTGAATATGAAAATAAGAAAAACAAAGTAAGGGTAAACATTTATTTGAAATGGAGAATGGATTATTTAAATTGACTAATAATATTAGATTAAAATTTATATAAGAGTAACATTTCTGACCATTTTTTATAAATTTCTTATGAGATAATATTTCAGTTGAGAATACATTTTTATTTCTGAGGATTAAATTTATTTATGGTCATTTATTACATTATAAATCTCATAATCTTGAGAATTATTAATCTTTTACTATCTTTCTAAATTAAGATGCACTCAGTGATAGATAGAAATTTAGATTTGGAAAAAGAAAATTTGTTTTAGAGAAGCTTAAAAGAAAAATAACATTTATATTATTATTTGAAATGTTAAATTCTGATTAGTGATTTTATTTACTTTTCTATATTATTCTCATTTTTATTGCTATTATTATATATTTTGAAACAATCAAGATTTATGTGATGATCTAATTTTGTTCCAAATTAAGTAAGCAGAAATAGATAAATAATATATAATAAGTTTAAACTAAATGTAACAAATATTTTGCTTTTTTATAGATTAAAATCTGATTAGGGTTTTCCTATCTTTTCTATATAACTAGCTTAGCACCTTCCTTGATTTTAAGAAGTATTTTTAAGCTATATGTGCATACATGGCATGTTCTAATTTTAACAGAGAAGTTAAATATTTATTTTTAGAAAAAGGAAGTGTATTTCAATTATTTAATCACCAGTATAAAAATGTTATTTATATATTTTGTTATCTTCATATTTTTTGTAATACTATTCTTCGATATTTTAGCATTTTATTGACTTAAATATTTTCAAACTTAATACATAGTAAACTTTGTTCTAAACAAAATAAACAAAGATAAATAAACAATAAGAAATTTGGAATAGGAGAATTTATTAAAAATTTAAAAAGCATGTTAATTTTAGATATTAAATTCTTAAAAGCAAATTTATAAATTGTTGTAGATGATAAATAAGATTAGCATTTTTATTTTCTAAATGTATTTTTAACATCTAATATAGATAAGCAGATAGATAGATAGATGATTGAATTTTATATAAATAAAGTAAATAAGAACAGGCTAACAGAATGATACATAGATAAAAAAATAGATAATGATAAGTAGTATTTAGATTTAGAAAAATAAAATTGGTTTTAATGATTTAATTATAAGCTTAAATCCAATGTAACATATATATTACTTTTATAATATAAAATCTGATAAGTATTGATTTATTTATATGTTTATTATTTTTATATAGTTATTTGCTTTTCATTTTTAGAAATATTTTCAGGCACAATTCATGGCATGATTGAAGTATCCTTTTAAATTGCTTTCTCTTTCAGAGGCACACAAGATTATTTCTTAAAGATAGCATTAAGAGAATGCTTCCTTGTCAACAATACCACTGCATGTTTTGTATTAACTAATTTGACAAGCTTTATAGTTGTCAAAGTAATCTCTGTTCTCAGCTTGGCATAAACTCTTTTCATCAGAGAGGCACTTTTTAATGTACACATCTTCCTTAGCACATCTCTTAAGATATTCAAAAGCACCACATTTCTTTTAGCATTCAATTTATTCTCTCAAATAGGGGCTTTAGATATTTAAGAATATCTATTCAAAATCAGTAGGATGATCCATGTATTATTAGTTCAATTTGATTGCTTCAGCTACACATGCTTAATCTTTTTAGCATTCCCATGAAGCATGGAAGCAGTTTTAGACAGTGCAGGAATTTAAATCATCACGAGAAGGATGCATAGGATTTTAAAGTAAAGGATCCTTTTCTGATTTGCGAACGATAAGTGTGACTGTAGCTGATACTAACAAAAGAGCACCCAATCCAAGTAAGACTTGTTTAGACATTTCTTATTTTACTTATTTTTTTATTTATTTATTTATTTTAAGTTTTATACTTTGATTAATTATAAAAATATTATTATTTGATTTCTAATGATTTCTTATACCCAAAAATTATATCCCCTAATTTGGAACAGAAATTGAATAGTTAACTGATCGGCACTATTAAAATTATAAAAGATATAATAGTCTACCGAAATCTATTAAATGTAACTTGATTAAGAGAATTAATAAAAATTTACACTAAGATTTCATTAAATCTAAGCTATTATTTTATATTTTCCTTACTAAGAATCAATCAAAAAAATACAATTTTTTCTTTTAAAGTTTTAAATAAAAATTCATTTCAAATTTATAAATTTAATTGTTAAAAAGCAAATCAAAAGAAATTTAAATTTCTTTTAGATTTTAGCTTATTATTAAGATTCATGATTTCACCTTAATTCATCAGTTTATATATTTTACTTAAATAACTCGTTCAGACAACAATTTTAATAATAATTTAATAATTAAAATTATAAAAATAAGGGTTATATACCAACTAGTAAAATATTATACCCCTCGCTCCATTAAATTTTTTTATTTTTTTAATTATGTTAAAAAAAAATTGATTGATTTATGAATGTGAGAAATGAAATAATGAAAAAATAGAGGAATTGAAGCAAATAATGAATGTATAGTTTTAATAACATAATAGATATAGACTGAACTTAATATTAATTTAATATATATATATAATTGATAGATTTAAACAGTTTTAATATAATTTTTTACTTAAATATTAATTTACTTATCATTTTATTTGATACAATTTATATTATTTTTTCAATAATTTGAATTGATACTTTTGAAAGTATCTTTACTTTTAATAGATCCTGTATTTTTAAAACTTTTCTATATTACTTTACCTGAAGTATCGGAATCAGTTATGCTCATTTAGAGTAGATTCACAGGCTTGATACTTCCAGAATGATGTGGAGATGAACTTGATTCTGAATTAAAATCTTCGTATTGCTTACTAAAATCTGAAGCCTCTAATTTGTTCCCATTGTTTTCCAATTAATTAGTTTTTTCCAAAATATTTTTACAAAGATCATTTTAATTTTATTGTTTTAATTAACTATTAATTTGATTATTTTGCTCTACTAAATAGCTTGTGGTTTCTTATTTCGAATTTAAGATACTAGTAGGGTTGTTCTAATGTAAATTCGAGCTGATCTATCCAGTCGGAATCAAGCTTCCCTTTAAAGAGCTGCTATAGCACTATGATTCTGTTATCTCCTCCTTGACAATTGAATCAACTTAATATGAATTAAATTTTTAATTTGGTTAACTTTAAATGTTTTATTATTGGTTATTTTGATTTTGATCATACTTAATAGAATAGTTAGGTCTATATGAACCACTTATGTTTGAATTCTATTGAAAGTTCTATCCTGAAGTACTACTCTTTTTTTGTGAATTGCTTTTTAGTTTATTATCAACTGCTGCTTAAGCCGAGGAAGAAGAAGAGGCATCCCTGATAATAGATTAGCTATTCTTTTAATTGTATGCTTGAAATCCTCTCAAGGCACTAGAGTTTAAACTCTCGGAATTTTAATCCTAATTGGAAGCACTGCTATTATCTAGAATATAAGCTGATATCTAGGAATTCTATTTCTTTCTGATGATAGAAGTTACATTATGCAAACGAATACTATCATCTTCTTTATATTTTCTAGGTGTACTACTTAAACTATCTTTAATATATAAACTCTTCTCTTACAAATTAGGAACACTCATTCTTATTTAATTATAATCTAAATTTGAAGGAGTTTTAGGTGCTTATTAGTTTTTTAAGGACCTAGAAGAAGGGTAGATTGGCATCTTAGACTATAAGCTACTGCTTTGAATGCTATTATAATTATTCTAATTCATAATTATTCTATCACTCTTTATGTTATCATAGATAATTTCTTCAACCTATTCTAGATTTTCATATTATTCTTCATTCTATTAAATTATTGTTTTCCTTATACTTTCAATAAATTCTTTATCGTTGCCATTTTACTACTTATCTTCTGTTTCACCTTTATCGTTGCTATCATCATCGCTCTCTCTTTCAAAACTCTCATTGTATTAATCATTACTTTTAGGAGAGACATAATGGTTATTGCTATGAACTTCTGCAGATTCACTCGATTCAACTGTATAATTTTCTTCTCTGGCTAATATAGGCTATTAACCAGTTTAGTTTACTTTACTCTCCTCTTCTAAATCATGACCTGGCTCTTTACTCTTTTGATTAGTCAATCTTCTTTTTTCTTCTAAATATTATTTTTAACGAGACTGAGAATTTTAGCTAAAAGATAATTTTTCTTGTTTTTTGATAGAATTTGGATCATTCTAATGATTACTATTTTCATTATTCTATTCAGTTATATTTCCTGATGAGGAAGTAAATTAAGGAGGAATATAAGAGTTACTTTATCCTTCACTCTTCATACCATTTTTACAATTAGTTATATCAATAGAAATACTCTTTTCATGAATAGCTGCTAAAGAATCACTTTTTGTTGGGGTAAATAATTTATAATAAATATGATTGAAGCTATCAGTTTGTCCATCTCCAGGAAAGCCTTGGATGTAGTCTCTTCCCTCAATATTAAAAGAATCTTTTCTATCGTCTTAGTTCTTTAATCCTTTTTACATTTACTTTTCTTTAAACTCTAATTCTAGTTATCGTCTGTTTTCTCTCAGCTCGCCTATAAATTCTCTTAATTTTTTAAAATATTCCTTTCTATAGGTGTCATCGTGCTCTATGTTATTATGCCCAGCACCTTCAACTGCTAATATAAAAGGCTTATAGTTCTTCTTTGCTTTTTCATATAAATCATTAGCATGATGAATTTTAATGTCTTAATCATTTGTGCCGTGAACAATTAAAATAGGAGCATTAACTTTTCTGATAAATTCAATATTAGGGAAGAAATCTTTAACATGAGTTTTTTTAATTGCCTTTTATTATTACTAAGTAATTCTTAAACCACTAGTAAATCCGCTATGAATAACCAATCCACCAACTGGAAATTTCTTCTAAGAAGCTAGGAAAGTGCTTGGCCCACTTCCTATACTCTATCCATATAATATAATATTAATTGGCTTGTAACCTATCTACAAAGCAAATCTATACATAGCCTCTAAGTCATATATGAAAGACTTTTCGCTAGGTTTGCCTTGAGATTGACCATATCCAGAATAGTCATAAGAAATAACATTAACTCTCAAATTGTAAGATACATCTAAAGCTTAATTAATCATATATCCTATATCCGTAGAGTTTCCATGAGAGTATATAATAATTATCTCGCTTTTGTGCTTGAGATTCTCTATGTGATATCCACAAATCAAGTTATTTTCTCTTGTTCTTCTTTTAAAGCAAATCAGATTTAAATCTTCTACCTATTAAAATCTCTCTTCTTTCTTCCCATCTTTCTTCTTTTTCTTTTCCTATTCTTTTTTATTCTTCATCTCATTTTCTTTCAATTCTTTCTTCACTTAGGAATCCTTGTTAGCAGCCACGGCTGCTGCAGCAGAAGATTTTTATTTTTTTTCAGATCCATCATTAAAGACTCCCTTTATCTCTACTTAATACTGCTTCCCATCTATTACTAACTTTTCCTATTAAACTGTACTCAAATTTTAATTCGATTCTTTCCCTTATCCTTTTTGTTAAACTTACCTCTATCCATTTTGTTGCTATTCTTAATACAAATTATAAGAACTCTCATCATTTACTAATATTTCTTGATCTTCGTAAACTAGAATTAGCTCATAATTTTTTTAATCATCTGAGGGTAATTGTGTGAATCTTGGGAGGTTCAGTCGCTAGTGAAGAATATCTACTATTTTAGCATTAATCTACTCGCTCTTAGGTTATTATTTCTTTTCAATTTATTATTAAATTTATCTCTTACTTGAAGATAATGATACTTCGATTTCTTCAAATCTATATCCCGGATTTTAAGGGTAGAAGGCAAACTTGCTGACTATGCATTCTCTGCAGCCACAAGCAGAGAGGCACTTAAAGAGACAAAGAGCCATTCAATTTTTGTTAAATAATGAAGCGATAAATCAGAATAATTTGTAAAGAGTGATGGATCAAAATATGTAAAGTTATTAAAAAAAAAGTGAAAAGCCTAATTTTTAGTCTAATTAAAGATTGATTGATGCAAAACAGAATCAAAAGGAATTCACTTAGTCGAATAAGGTAAGCATAAAAGAATTTTACTATTGAAAATTATGTGATCCTAAATTATTCTTTGATTTAAACTACTTAACTTTCTTTTAAAAGAGAAATTTGTTGAAATAGTGATATAAGCAAGACTATTGGATAAATGTACACAATTATTGCAATTATTGGAACTTACTTAACAAAATAACTAATCTACAATTTTATTTTTTATAACCCTAATTTCGCACATGCAAATTATTTATTATTGCTTCTTAATATTTACTCCTTAATATTTATAAAAGAATTTGTGATAATCATTCAATGCATATAATCATTATAAATTAGGTCATATATCTATCTATTGAATTATCTATTAATAGAATTTTTTTAAATTTTTACTCGTTATATGAATAATCAATCAATCAATCAATTAATCAAGCATTCTCTCAAACTTAATCACTTTTGTCTTTAATCAGTCTACTACTGATGATTTTTTTAAAATTTTTGAAAATTAATCCTACCTACCTTAATGTATTAATTTAAATAAATAAACTTCAAAATTTAAGATTTATTTAAGATGGAGGAGAGTTCTTCTTATTTAAAAAATAAAAAAATAATATTGTAAAAGTATAAAAAATAACACTAAATTCTTGATTTGAATTATAATTTTTAAAGATTCTATTTGGTTGATTTATAATAAAAATAGATAACAATAAATATAAATAATACACTATTATTTATTTATTCATTAGTATTTATCTTTAATTATAATAGAATAAATTAATTTTGTAGTTTTTTATTATAAAATATTGATTGATAACTAGATGTATTAAATAGTAGGAGAAGAATATCTCAAAGATAGTGAGTGAGTGATTAATCAAACAATCAATCAATCAAGATATCATTAATATATTTCATTCATTAATTAATTAATATTTATTTATTTGTTAAAGTTTTAGATTAGCTTCTATTGATTTTTGATATTTTAGAATATTTATAATTTGGTTTAGATTATACATAACTTAAATAAAATTACTGTAATAAATTATTATGGTTTAATAAGACTATTTAAAATACTCAAAAAACTATTTATACCTAATAAAGCAAGGATAGTTATTATTTGTAAGTAAGGTAGCAAGCATTAAATGAATTTCCTTTATTAGGTTAATAGTAATTTGTTTGTTCTTTTGTGTTGATTGAGAATAACAAGCAAGAGAGAAAGCTTGTTTTATTATTAATATTATAATGATTACGATTAGAAATATTACTTTATAAAATTAGTTAATTATAATTAATTGATTGATTGATTGATGATAATTATATATAAAATTTATTAAATGAGATAGATAGTTGGTAGGTTGATAGGTTTATTGGTTGTTAGATTGATTGATTGATTTAATTGGTTGATTGATTGATTTATTTATAGGTTGGTTGATAGGATGTCACTTCCTTTTATAGGATAAGTTAATTTTATAATTAAATACTTTTATAATGAGAGTTAAGATGGTAAGTAGTATTTTATTTATTATAATATGATAGATTAGTCTTCAAAAATTTTTATTTCGAATATAATTGTGAGAAGGAGAATCTTTTATAAAGTACTAAAGTTAGAGGGAAATTAATTTAAAGTGTTCAGTCAGAAGAAGTGAACCAAGGGTCTTTTAAGGCCTCTTCGACAGAAGGACGATTTTCAGGATTTATATCGAGTAACTTTTCTACGAATTATTTTAATTCAGGAGATCTTTTCTTCCAGTCGAAGGCTCTGTAGGGAATAGGACCGGAACCGTACTTATATCCTTTCATTTGATGGGGTTTATAAGCACATGCCATCATATATAAAACCATTCCCAAAGACCACATATCTGCCTTTTAAGAAACGTATGAATTATCTTTAATTTCAGGAGCTTTGAAACCAAATGTACCACAATTATATTTAACAAAAGCAAGTCCAGTTTTTTCATCAACTTTATGGCAAAGGCCAAAATCGCCTACTTTAACTCTTCTTACTCCCTCAATTTCTTTTCTGATGCAGTAAAGATTAGATAATTTAATATCTAAGTGAACATATCCTTTATTTTTATGAAGAATTATTAATTAATACTTTTAATTTAACTCAAATAAAAAAAATATTTACCTTCAGCATGGATTTATTTAAGGCCTTCAAGTACGTCAAGGATGTAACTCTTCATTTTTAGCTCATTTTTAATGGGAGAGTGAGTCTATTAATTATTTTATAAAATGATTAATATTTTGTCTATAATTAATTGCTATGAGATTAGGGGATTTTTATAGGTTTTTTCTAATAAAATTTTTAAATTTTAATTTCTTTTGAAGAAAGCCAATTAATTGATTTACTGAGCTTAAAGTAACATCTGTTTATTTCTACATAAGTTATTTAGGAGGGATTAATCCCTTAATAATTATAATAACGTGTATCAGTATGTTTTTATTAAATTGCTGATGGTATTTTATGTAAAGTTTAGCAAAATTTAAGAAAATTCCAAATTGCTTAATGACTGAATAATTAAGAATAGATATGAATGAATTGATTAAATGAATAGGATCTCTATAAAGTCCGATAAATCATACTTTATTATACTCTCATTCATTACTGGTTCAAATTAAAATTGCTCCCACTCTAATATTATCTTATTTATTATACTCAGGCAGTTTATTTTCAATTACAAATTATTGATCTATTTTAGATGTTTGTTGGGAATTTTAATTAATTATCAATAGATTTAATTATTCATAGTTTGATTTTATCAAGCGGTGATGATGCAATATCTTAATACTCAATATGGCTTTCTTGCAAATTTTGTTAAAATTTATCCCCGTGTGTAATCATCATAAAAATGGATGAATATGTTACATTTTCAATTTTTTCGACTAAGTATTCAGCGTCATCTACGTATTCCATGAATATCCCAAATTCTTCATCATTTTCATAACTATAATATCCCTTGCATAGATTGAAGTGAGTGACGTTGCATGCCAATGAGCATTCAATCCTTGCTTATTCAATTTAATAATCATCGAGCTTATTTTTGAAAATTTTCTTGACCACTACTTGCTAATATATTATAAGAAAGAATATTTAGATATTATTTTATTTGTATTTATTGCTGTAGAGAAATTCGCATATAGGATGGATGAGATATGATATTATAAAATAATCTATAGCATAGAATTTTTATGATTGATTTATATTTAGAACTTTTGGGAAGAAATAGATTATGCTAATTGTGTGAGTGAGTTGATTGATTGATTGATTGATTGACTGATTAATCGCTTATCTTAATTTAATTTTATGCTTAATCCTTCTCTCTATCTATTATTATTATTATTACCCTAAATTCTTTATAATTTGATTATATATATAGCTTTCAATTGGTTTCAAGTAATATCTAATACACTCTTAAATTAAAAAAGTCAGTATAACCTATTCAAAACTAAATGTATTTTATAAATTTCTATCACAATCTATTCGCTTAGATCCCGCAAAAGTTTTCTCATAAACAGTCAGTGAAAATATTTTAATATCCTTTACCTTTTCAAAAATGGTGTCAAATGCTAAATAAACAGCAGTTGGACTCAGTTCTTCATTGTAAATTTCTTTCAAATCCTAAACTCTATCTTAGTAGGATTCACTGCAAACAGTAGAAGCTTGATGAATAGGCACTTCAGTAGAAGGGAAGGATCCGCAGCTCTTGCTGCACATTTTGAGCTCATCGCTATCTCTTCTTTCAAATTGCATCTCGAAACTCAGTTTTAGATATGTGTTTTGTAAGTATTTTAAAATCGTTACTTCCTACTTTGAGAAAGATTTTTATGAAATTTTGAGGGATATTAATATATATGCGATTGATTATTGTTATTATGGCTTTTTCTTACTTACTTTCTTTGTTTCTTTCTTTCTTTTTTTATTCTTATTATTAATATCTTAGATATTAATATTTAGGCCCTTCTGTGTATATTAATCTTTATGTAAAGTTTCTTTCTAATACCCCTAGATGATCAATTTTTGCTTGTTTGTTAGTTTCTTTCTTTGTTAGTTATTTTTGTTTGTGTTTGATTTAGATGGGGATAGGGTTTATCAATAATGTTGTTGATTCTTTATTTATTTATTTGATTTCGTTTGTTAGTTAGTTTGTTTGATTATTTTTTGTTTATCTGTCTCTCTTTTTCTAAATTTTTGTTTTATTTGTTTTTTAATTTTTGATTATATCAAATTTTTTTTCTTGAGAATGATATTTTAGTACGTACTATTCACTCAAAAATTGAATTATTTATAAGTTAGGTTTATCTAAGAATATCAAAAAGACTTTAATCAAATGAATTAAAATCAATCAAACCAATTTTATTATAAATTATTTAATTCATTTCTTATCTTTTCTATCTCTCTCTAATTAGTTGTTATTTTTCAAACCCTAAAAATATACTTCTTTCTTAATCTATAAGCACAGCTATACAAAAACACGCAAAAAAAAAAATTGAGTAGTTCACTCTTTCAATCGGCAGTCATTTTAATCACTTTTCCAAGAATTCAATAAAAAAATAAGTAAACTGACGGTTGTATCACATTAATATGAAAGTACACTAATAGATTGATATAATTAATCTAAGAGAGACTTGAGAAATATGAAATGCATTGCTATTAATAGCCAAACCATGGTATGTATTCCTTTGCATTTGTGTATTGTTGATATTTATAAAATTTTGATTATGAGAACTTATTATTGAGTTGATTTTTGAATAACAAAAATTTTAATTTTCAAGTCACTTTTTTGTCTGCTTTTTTGCGAATTAAGACCCCCACTTGATTCTTTATGAATCTAATAATTTAATTTGGTAAAATTGAATTAAGGTCACTTTGATCTATCTAATTTAGTATTATTTCTTTATATAGTTTCAGATATTACGCATTTGAACCTTATCGTCACATCTTAACTCATTATTTCCCTAGCTCACTTTCTTAATATCTTCCAAACTAAATATATTAAATTTTGCCTTTTCATTTCCAAAACAATCAAATATTTAACTCCTTTCCATTCTTAATTTTCATCAATTTTACTCTGGTTAAATTATTTGTATATGTGCATCATTTAATTATCTTTACATACCTTATCTTATATTTCCTCAGTCTATTAATAGTGCTGATGCGCACTTTTTATTCCTATATTGTAATTTGCAATTTTACTTTCAAATGTATCTTTTTACTCCTACATGAAATTCTATTAATAATTTCTCATTATTGAAACAATTGATTGAAATTTAAATTGTTGGATGGCTATAATCAATTATAATCATTACTAATTCAGACAAAATCGATCAACTTTTACCATGACATAAATTTCATCCATATCTTTCCAAATCTCACTAATAATTATTATTCTTCTTTCTAATCATTGTTGTTTTTTCACTTAATCGTCTTTCTTAAAATCTTCCTTCTAGCTTATTTAGAATAGTAGAATTTATTTTTAAATTCTTAGAAAAGATAAGCCCAGTTCAGTATAATTGATTTTAGAATGTAGAAGAAATAACTTATTCTTATCAGTAAAAGATTAAGTTGTCAATTTTAGCAAAATTGTTGGAATAATTTGTTAGTAAAGAAAATAATCTGTTGGAAACTAAATATAGAGTAGGCAAGAGAAAAAACTGAAAAGTTATTCTTTTCAAATCGATTAGGTTAAAATTAATATAAGTTAGCAGATGTTGTAATAAATTTAGCTCTAAATACTTCAAAAGTTTAATTTATATTGTTGATTAATTAATTTATAGAACAAACTTTTCAGACATGCTTTGCAAATATAAAATTTCGCTTACAAAGAAAAATTATAACATTAGGTTAGCTTATAGATAAAATAATAAATTTTATTAGAAGGCTAATTCAATCATAGAGAAATCTTTGATCATTCAGACGAACTATTGATTTTCTTTATAATAGACATTCATGAAAAAAAGGCAAATAATTTTTTTATTTTCTAATTTTGATAGGGGTTAGTAAAAAATCCACTCTATAATTTTATTAATTCTGACTGGATCTTTCTATTTCAAATATTAAATGAATAGTTTCTAATTCACTTAATTTCAAATTGTTGCCTATTCATAAAAAGGCTTCTTTTTATTCAAAAGATTCAAATTTTGTTATTTAAAATATTCAAATTAAGAATGATTAAGTTTTAATTATTTTTACTTGATGACGCATAGATAAATTTATATTTGTACTAAAGAATAAATATTATTAATAAATATAATTTAACATAAATAAATATCCAATAAAATAATTTAATATATTTATTGATGCATAATAACTATTTATTCAATACCTCTTAAAATCATTAAAAACTATCACTTATCAACTCTTTTATTTTATAAATCAGAAGAAAAAAAAACATTTACATTAAACTTATGATTTTCTAAATTATTGTAAATCCTTATTAATTTCTATCTTTCTATATTTAAACAGAAAAAAAAGCTTAGAGAAAATATCCAAAATTTTTCTACCTAATTCAAGGAGGATTGGCAATAGGAATTATGAAGACTTGGAGTGTATTTATTATTATAAAAATAACTGTTAAAATGTATTAATACTCTAAACACATTATTTTCAAAATAGTGCATTTGATTTTCTTAAAATAGTATGTTTAGAGTTTCTCTTGTTGTTAAATTTGCTAGGAGTTTAGGTTAAATTCTTTTTCTAATCCTTTGTAAGCTTTCTTTTAGCTTTTCTGATTAAATCTGTTTACTTTTTGCCCCGTACATAATTAAATTATTTTATTACATTGTGAAAATTATGATGTGGAAAATAAATTTAGAATGATTTTAAAGTATCAATTTCTATTCTAAAAAATGCATCTTCTTATTATAGATTAGTCTCCTCCTTTTGATTTAAATCTGTCTATAGATTGAGAACATTGTTATTAGATTTTGGGCTTTTAGATTCTTAGTTAAAGATAGTTTAAGATGTAGATGGTTACTTTTATTGGTTGCTTAGAATTTATTACTAAATCGTATTTAGTTGGGATAAAAATAATGATTGCATCTATTAAAGCAGTTATATTTACGTGCCTACCTAATTATTGCTATCTTTCTTTTCTCTATTATGAGGGCTTGCTATTGAATGGTTTGATTAATTTAACTAGTTCTATATTTACTTCAAAGCGAATGGAGGAAATATAGGTGATTATAAAGGAGTCATAGGAGATATAGCTTAGTTTATACTTAAATTAAGATTATTAGTATTTTAGTTATTATTTACACTTAAATAGTTAGACTAAAGTTTTCCTTAATAGTACTTTACAGGGCTTTAAGTAGAGGACTAACCCTAATCAAGTTAATAATTATTGTTTGAGTTATATTAATTGTTAGCAAACTTTGATTTTTGAATTTCTTATTTCTTCTAAAAGATATCTTTCATTGATGAATTCCTAGATTGCAACATCTTTATACGTTCTTCTTTGCTATAAATTTATTTGGGTGGTTGGTTCTAATTATTCATCTCATCTTACAGAATATATTCTTGATTAAATTGAATGTTTTATTTAGGCTTATTTATATCTAAGTTTAATTTAGGCTTCCAATGATTTTATTCCTCTATTTTTTGGAGATTTTCATTCTACAATAAATCTTCTGCCTATTTCTCAGAAGGGATTTTAGATTTATTACTTTTATCTTAATTATTTAAATCTTTGTTTTCTAACTTGAATTCATTGTCATCTTCATTAGCTATTTCGTTAATGGATTATATGATTGGGATATTTAAATTATTAATTAATTTTTAATCTTCAGTTGCTTTATTAGTTATTGGGCTTAGTATGTTATTTCCAATAGTCCTTGATGAATTTTTTGTGTTGTTAAAGTTTTCGTCTCCTTAGTTTTGCTATTTTTAAAGAGATTCATTGCAATAAGCAGCTTTTGCAGCAAAACTGCTCAAATTATTTTTACTAGTATCAAAATCAAGGTGATTCTTTCTAGATTATCTCATTTCTCTGCTATTCTTTGTTAAACTAGAGTTTGTTTTTTCTTCAGAAATAACATCATATGACATTTACATGTTTTAAAAGGAAATCAAGTTTTTTTAAAATAGTTGATTCTTTTAATTTCCACTTTAATTCATTTATTGAATTTCAAATTTTATTATTGGACTAGGAGGATCTAAATGTTCTAGGTGAGAGTTTATAAAATTATTTTCAAGAATCATATCACTCTTGAAAGGAAGATAATCATCGGTATGTAATTCTTAATCTTCAAAATTTATTTCTTTTATTTCATTTGCTTTTTTAATTTGATGCTTCTAATTTTCACTCGCATTAAGCTTTTAATTTGATTATTTATTATCATCATTTGCAGCACTTATTAGCTTAAAGCCTATTTACTGTTTATTTTACACTAATTCTTAAAAATTTCCATTCTTAGTAAAAGATGATTTTCTTCTTTCAACAATCATTAATTCATTTAACTTCGATGAAAAGGGTCTTAAATCTTCAGTCAATTCATTATTATCACTATTTAATTCTTATTTTTACTGCTTTTTAGAATTTTACTTGAGCGATTTATTATTTTAAACAAATGGAATTGATTCATTTAAACTATCTTCCTCCTTTAAAGTGTAATTCTAATTCTTTAAATCTTTTATTTTTTACTTTAATTGAGCTGAGGATAAATTATCATATTTCTAACTTGCTTTTTCATCCAAATTATCTTTTAAACTAATATTATTAGGAGAAACTATATTCTTTTCAGATTAGCTTTTTACAATTATTTATGAACCTGAATTTTATTTTTATAACTTAGGTTCATTAGTTTTATGGAATATAATGTTATTGGGCTAAATAGGTGATATCCCACTGAGACAAAATGCAGATTTTCTTCTCATTTTGTTTAAATTATTATTATTCTAAATAGGCAATATAGGTTTTCCTTAAATGAATTTTTACTTTTAAGTTTTCTTCAGATTGAAAGTATTTATAATGTTTGATATTTAATTCTCTTTTTTTCCTGCCACCTATGCTTGTAGAGTAGGACTCTTTTAATTATTAGCATTGTTGCATCTTTGAGAAGATTTTATTGATTATTTTTCTAGATCAGATAAATCATCTTAAATGTTTAGTTTTTTCTGGAATAAGGAAGAATTATTTTTAACCAACTGCTTTGGAGTGTGTTAATAGCTTGGATCGTAATAACTATCATCTGAAAGTTACAATTCTGAATTATTTGAGTCATATTCTTCTGAGTATTAACTTTAATCATTATCAGAATTAACAATATATTCTCCATTTTCATAGTAAATCTTAGGAATCACTTGAAAAACAGTATAGTCTTTACTCTTTTCTAACCATTCGAAATCATCTTTTAAAAACTGTATTTAATAGAATTAAGACATCTTTTACCCCCTTAACTTTAATAAATTGTCTCTCACACTCTTTTTTAACTAGTAAGTATTCTTTTTCTGCTTGTCTCTTCTTTACTAAGGATTTCGTTCTTAATCTTAACTATAATTATATTTTAAAATCAGAGTTTATTTATCTCTCTTATAGTGAACTCTCTAACAATTCATAATTGAATGTCCACTAACTTCACAAGCAAAACATTCTATCTTATTTTTCAACGATTAATTTAAGATTAAATCTTTCATTTGGCAGAATCTCTCCTATGCAATTTTTAAGAATATTTAAGTTATATAAAAACCAATTTAATAGTAAAATCTTACATGATCTAAAGGGAATTTATGAAGTACCTATAAGAACTCTTCTCTTAAAATGTATGCAATATGAGATACGTTTAAACTTCTTAAACTGGTTGATCTTGCTTGTTCTGCAAAAAACCCATAGTGTCCAATCTCTCCTTTCTTAAATTCAATTACCAAATATAATTAATTTTTGTTAATTTTAATGAAATTTTACTTCTAAAATCTATAAGTCAATAGTTTTTTTATTTTTAGGTTGAGGAATATATAGTTAAACGTTTCCTTTAGTGACAAAGAGCATTCTATCATCATATTACCCTAAAGTGAATATAATCTCACTTGGCCCGTAAAGCTACTCTTTCATTATATAGGCTACTTCTTATAAGAATTATTAGCTGTATCCTCTAAACACTTTTGATTCTTGTAAAATTCTTCCATAAAAATCGGTTTATAACTTCTCTTAAATCGATGAGCTTAATATAGAAATAACTTCTTAACCTTTCTTTGTTATCTCGATTTCCTCTTATTTCACATTGTCTAAATATTTCAATACTTCTATTTAAAGCTATCCATTTATACCTCTCGATCTCATGTAAGTTGATATATGTCTTTTTTGAGTCCTATTCATTAAAAATAAAAAATTTAATTATTCTTATCATGTTTTTAAATGTTAATATTTTAAAGGAGTTTCATACTTATTATAAAAAGAAGAAGAAAATTATTTTCAAGATTAAATAAACGATAAAAGTCAAAATAAATTATTTTACTTCATAACTACTTTTTATTTTTAAATTTCTCCAAAGATAGCTCCTATTGTATTAATAGAGTATGCAAAGACACCTGCACTGATAAGAGTCATAATGATAACATAAAGTTTTTCTGAGTTAGTAATGGGAACAATATCACCATATCCTACAGTAATCATTGTAATTGAAGCCCAGTAAATGGAATATAGGAATCTGATTTACCAATCCTCATTAAATATTTTTTATTTATCCAACCAAGTTATTGAGCCATTCTCACTTTGGATGTAAGCAATGTAATGAAAGCCACAACCAGTAAAGTGAGCAAGCATTAAAATGATAAGTAGGAGTTTAAGCAGATTCCACTAACTAGAGAAACGCTATGTAATTTGATAATGCTCATCAATATCATTGACTAATTAGATTAATTATAAAACACGCAACACGACAACTATTATAAGCAAAAGATGATTACTCTCCTTACTTATCAGAAATGTGATAGTAGTAATTAAATCTAGCCAAAAGAAATAGGTTTGGAACATATAATTGTATATAATTTTATATCTGCTTTAAACTAAAATTCCCTCTTGATAAAAACTAATGTTCAACCTAATAAATATTTCAAGCATAAAAATTAGAGCAGGTAAATAAAATAAGAATATTTCAGATTGTACTCCAGATATTTCAATAAAGAAACTAATTTTTAGAGGAATCACAACAAACTATATCAAGATGCAAATAGCAACTATAAAGTTCCAGAAGATAATCTTTCTCGATTCTGGAGAAAAAATAGGGATCTTTTAAATGGTACTATCAAAGAGAAATTTTAATTTTCCTGTGATGGCTCTAAAAGATTCACTTTTGATGTCAGCTTTATCTCCTATCAATTCATGGTGTTTTTGATTTAAACTGTGATAACTATTTGTTATAGTTGAATTATTCTTTAAGATATTAATAAATGACAATACATTTTCAAATTTGGACACGATATTCCATCTAAATGCAGATTTCTTTAGGTTTATCAAAGTGTTTGTTTCAGTCTTCTCCCCATAATGGCTGTTAATTGATGACATAAATGTGTATTTCTATTTAAATTATTTTATCATTGATATCTAACTTTCCTTTGGAAATTCTGTATTCATTGTCGAACTTTTCTTCCCCGAATTTATTATTTATAATCTCTCTCCTTAATCCCTTTCTTGAGATTGAAGAGTAGGACTTTTTTCTACAGAGTGTACTTGATTTAATTTACCAATTTTTGCTTTGTTTTCTTAAGCTTTCTTATAATATTTGGATTGCTAATGATTATTGAGAGTGTTATTCTCTGAGTTGGAAGAGGTGCATCTAATAAATTAAGATATTTGATTATTAGTATTATTTTAATCACTTCTGCAATCCTCCTCTAAGCTACTTTTTTTAGCAGATTATATCTTCTACTACTTTGAAAATATCATATGTGTATTATCTTGAGCTTAGATTGTACTGTTATTATTTCCTAGATTATTAAAATCATCTTGTTTCTTTTCAAACCGATTGCCTTTTCCGAATAAAAAATCATGCCTAGAGTCATTTCTTTCGCTTAAATTTAATAAACTATTGTTTTGTGACTCTCCTTTAATTTCATTATTAGAAAAATTATTAATGGTTTATGATGGCGATATTATCTATTTAAATCCACTATAATTCATTGGATATAAATGATTTTGGATGTTTTAAACGATTTGAAGCTATCAGTTGAGTATTTGAATGTAGAATTATAGTGGTTTGCTCAATTTTAATTAGGCACCTTTGAAAATCTAATTTTAGTTTGATATCTACTCAATTGCTCACCTACTTTAACAGTTATTAAAAACTAGCAAAAATCAATCAAACTTTTATTAATAATAAATAGATTCAAGCTACTGAATTAAATATTATTATTGTCAAAGCAAAAGAATAGTGGTTCTAGATTGGTTGATTCATTTATTGCTTATTTGTATTTATGTTATAAATTCCACAAAATAAAGAAATAAATTTTGAGAACTTTGAAAGTATTTATAACAAAATTTATTACTTTTTAAAGAAAGATATTTCAAAAAATTGGATAAAGAATCAATAAAAAATCTATCTAAATAAACTCAACATCTGGAAATTGATTATTCTCTGTAATATCTTCCTTATTTTAATAAAAATTATTTTTCACTAATATAATTAATACATTTCATTCATTCTTTATTTTTAAACTTACACATTTTTATAAGCCTGAATACGAAAATACCTAACTGGCCAAAAAAATATTCTTAACAATTTAAAGAGGTAACCTCTAATTTCACAGCAAGTATAACATATAAATTTATGGGTAATAATACTTAGAACATAATTATATACAGCTTCTAATAAAATAAATTAAAATTTTTTTAAACAAAAAAATATTTTACAAGTTTAGTCAATATCATTTGTTGATTTGTTGTTCACTTTATTATTAAAAATTTATTTATATCTATCTATCTATATACCTTGAGTTGATGTAAATAAAGCAAGTTAACTTCTATTTTTCTAAAGTATTTCTAAATTAAAATATTTGAATTTAATGGGAACATTAATAGATTTTTGTCAAAATATTATAATTTAAAGGTAAATATTATTTATTATTAGTAAATTCTATCTGTAAAGTATTTTCTATAAAAAAGTTAATCAAAAACATGAATATTTTTTTATTAACATGATTAAAAAATAGCCTAGAATTAATCAACAATTTAGAATATCAAAGAATTTGATTATTTAAAATTATTTCATTCAAAATAGATCATTTAGTAAACAAAATAAAAAATTGATAAATATTAATTAAGATATTTAGTCAGTAAGATTCATTAAAGATTCTAATTAGAAATTTTGATAAAAATAGAAATGATTAACATAATAGATCTAATTTAATTTGAATAACTTTAGAAATATTTTATTAGAATATTATTAAAGCTAGTATCAGATTATAATAATATCTAATACTTTATGAGATATTTTAGTAATAAAATTGTATAATTAATTAATTAATGTAACAAAGAAAGATGTATTCTTGTGTCTAATGTTATTCAGATCCAATCTTATAATTTCTTTATATCTTATACTATTAGTGTTAGATATTCCTTAAAATAGAAATTAAAATTAATTATTCATTAAACTTAATTCTGTAAGATTAAATAATCTTTGCATTTTTAATGGAATTGGCTTATAAGAATATATTATAAATATTCTTACATTCATAGTGGTTATTGTAATTGGTAAGATTTATTCATCCAGTATTTAAACTAATGGACTACTAATTCGTAATAATAAATTTTGATTTCAGATCAATTAATATTGAGAGATTAGATAGCTTTTTAAGAGCCACATATTTTAGAAGTAACTATGGGATTAATTAGATTCTTAATAATATATCTAAACAATTTAATAACTAGTATTGATTTATTCATAGAAGTAATTAAGTAAAAAAATTAATAATTGTTTAGATAATAAATAGATTGGATCTAGCTAGATAATTTAAATCAAAGTTAATTGCTTAATTAATCCTTATTACCAATCACTTTTTTACTAACTTAATAATTACTAAACGCAATATGAATTCTTCTTTACTTTAAAGAAATGGAAAGCACTTTCCATCTAGTTCTCATCTTATATAAAGAATTGATAGTGAATTAGAAGTAGATTCAGATATTAGATCAAAGAATTCAAGCACTTTCTAAGAAAGGAGGAAATTTTCTACAAATCGTACCAAAAAGCTTTCAATCAATATTGCAGACTCGCAGTCCAAGAATTATAAAAACTCAAAGTTTAAAAATCGAAAGAATATTTCAACTGCCTAGGAGTTTTATCAAAACTATGAAATATTAGAGAAAATAGGGGAAGTAAAATTTTATTTAAGCAAAGTGATTGTTTCAAAACCACAGTATAGATAATATAATTTATGATTAATATTAGGGTGGAAGCTCAGTTGTAAAGTAATGCAGGGAAATAAAGAGTGGATAACTGATGGTTGTAAAAATAATAAAATACTCTGACACAGAGAGGGTTTTCAGTGTAATTATTTAAAATTATGATTAGTCTATAAACCTTTTACAAAATAAAGCGGATAATCCCAAATGAAAATTGAAATATTGGTTGAGTATATTAGTAGAATTTAGTGACCAATCTAACTGGACTCAAAAACACCTCTTTTATCAGTATTAACCTAATATATTATTAAATTAATAAATTACTAGATCATTTAAGAGGAAAAGATTCTCTCAGGATTAGACCATCCAAACATCATCAAAAACCATGGATTTTATATAGATACACAGAAAAAAACTTGCTACATCATAATGGAATAAGCCCAAGGAAAAAGTATAAGTTAGCATATCATTGATCGCTATCCTTTTACAAGTAAATTAATTTATTCATAACACAAGCTTTTAAAATAAATTATAAGAATGATCAAAAATTACATAGCCTTAGATTTAAATAAATTAAACTCTTTTTTATTAGATTATAAAATGTCTTAGTTAACCAAATCATTGCTATAAACACTAAATTACTTGCATTTGAATCACATTTGCCACAGAGACATCACACCTGATAATGTCATGTACGATTTGGGATCTATTAAATTAATTGATTTCTCAATCTCTAAAGATTTAGGAGACTGTGTAATTAATGGAAAAATGTACAGTCAAAATGGTAATATAGCATTTATGGCACCTGAAGTTTTACTAGGATAAGAGTATGATAATTCAGTTGATATATGGGGAGTGGGGATAACTATACTATCAGCATTACTGGGATATAATCCATTCGTTGATGAAAAGTAAATATTTTGATATTTTATTAAATAAAAATGAATTAATTGATAAACTAATAAATAAATAAACAGTGGTTATGAAATGTCGACTATTAAAAATATATGTGAGAATGAATTAAATTATAGCGAGTATACTGACATAGATTAAAGAGCGATAGATTTACTGTCATAAATGCTACAAAAGAATCCTAGTAAGAGAATCACTATCAATTAAGCTCTTAAACATGAATGGCTAGTAACTTATTTTAATTTAATTCATTTTTTATGTTTTATTTAATTAATTTATCTATTTTTAAAAAAGGATTAAAAGATTGATAAATAAGAACTAATTTCTCCTAAATCTAATTAACATAAATTCCAAAGACATTCTATTTATCTTTGCAATACTACAAACTTTTGTTTAAATAAACATTCTAATAAAATCAATTTTAAAAGAGGATCTCTTCTTTCTATCAAATACATATCCAAAACAATCTGTGAAGGGAAGGAAGACATTGATCCCTAAAGCATGTGATTGAATAAATAATAAGAGTAATTAAAATCTTACCATGCTTTCAATAATAATAGAACACTATAAATTCATAAAATATTTCAATTAATTTATTAGAAATTAAATTATATTCAATTTAATTATAAAACCATTCCACCAATTTTATATGTTAAATGTATATAGTTATTCTTTCCTTGATTTATTCATTCATTATTCAATCAATCAATCATTTAAACATTCATTCAATCAATCAATAATTTAATCATTCATTCATTTATTCAATCAATTAATTGTTCATTTATTGAATGTTCTAAATATTAATTTTAAATATTTATCTATCTTTCTATTTATTTATTAATCTATTCGCTTACACAATTAAATTATTTAAATTATTTCATCATATCTGTCCTATCAATACAATGCCTTAAAATAATGAAAAAGTAATGTCTTTAATACAAAAAAATGAATATATAAATACTATTATTAAATTATAATGTGAAGAAATGCATATATTTTTTAACTAATTGATTTATTTCTCATTATTTTTATCCATTTCCTTCTTCCTTCATTAGATATTATTGTGAGATTATAAAATTAATTATTCTGCCGATTGCTTAATCCTTTCAAATCCTTTTAAATCTAATCCTACAAATTTATCTAGAATTTAACCTTAATAATACAAGTATACAGATGGTACGCCTTCTAATTCAAATCCTTTTGCAAACTCTAAGTTTTTTTCTATGTCTATTTTGTACCAATTATAATAATTCCTATTTTTTCTCACTGGTAGATGTTAGCTCTTTACTTACTAGAATTATTAGCATGGAGGGCACCAAGTTGCATAGAATTCTACTACTGCTACCCCTGGATAATTCAGGATTTTTTTGGCGAAATCTCTACTGTCTAAGAAGAGATCTATTTCATCATCATCTGGATCGTAATTCATTTTTATCTTTTTAAACTGATATAATTTTTTAATACCTACTTTCTGATTTTAGGACGAATAAAATATGCATAAATATATTATGGAAAATTAATCAATTTCTGCTAAACTTGCATGATAATTTGGAAAAAAAAATTAATAATTAATTAACCACAAATAAAAAATAATAAATTGCATAGCAAATATGCAAAAAGTTTGAGTTCCATAATTAGAATTACAGCAAGATTCTATTATATAACTAATGTAATTTTACTTATATGAATCTATATCATCTTCTATTATATTTTATTATTTAATTATCTCTAGAAAACAATTAAAGAATATTACACTTTTAATTATTAGCTTAAATCTCCTCCTTTTAAATAATTATCAGTAATTTCTTCTATATGAATTTCTTGAGGCTGGATACTTATTTATTCTTACTATTAGTTTGTATAACCATATATATACTTATTCCACTTCAATAATTATTCAAAGTTTTATTGTTAAAAAAATTCCTCTCTTAATTAATTTTAAAAATGAAAATTTGAAACTCGTTCCTATCTGATTATCCTCAAAGAAAGCATACAAATATAAATAGATTATGTAATCCAAAAAAAAAAAGCTGTGAAGAGGTGGATATTTTGTGCATATTCAGTATGATAAAACTAAAATAACTCTTTATTTTAACAAAGAAAAAACAGCTCACTTAAGAAGAAAAAATAAAATAAAACTTAATGAATTTAAGATAGAATAGTTTAATAGGTAATAAAAGTAATATTAAATAATTTGATAATGAGTTAATTAATTGGAAAAACTAATAAAATAATAAGATTTAATAGTTAGTAAGTAAAACAATATGATATGTTGAATAATAACAATAAATTTAGTAGTAATTTGTATTTTTAAAAAGAAAATCAGTTTATAAGTGATTATTGAGCTTCATCATCTCTGTAGAAGGGATCTTTAGCACGTCTTCTTTGGCTAAAGAAAGAAAACAAATCGAATTGGGATCCAAAGATCATGAAAAGAATAGCTAAGACTACAACAATTGTAAATACCATTTGCTTGAAGAATGTATTTTTTTCATCCTCTATTTCTTATTTTTTCTTTTCATCAATCTCTTCCTATACTCTTGCCTTTTCTTAGTCTTAAAGTTTCATTTATATTTATAATTTTTTTTCCAAACTAACTTCTGGATCAGTAATTGTTAATTTTGCTGACACTTCAGTACCTTCATCTTAATCGAAGATAATAGGATCACCATTACTGGCAGGGTAGTTTTAGTTACCAAAGAGAGTTTCAAGTAAATTATTATCATCTAAGAATTTCTCATGGAGTTAATCACCCACTGTTAACAATTCATCAATATCTTATTCTAATTATTATTCACTTTCTTCATCAGAGTAGGTTTATTTTAGAGCTTAGAGTCTCTTTCCATCTTCTTCAATAATTTAAGCTTCGTTCTTTTGAGTTAGAATATCAGTTTCCCATGTATCATCTGATTTATTTTCGCCAAAAATATTATCAATTACATCAGTAATATATTCTTTCTAGTTAAATGTTTATTGATTATTCATTGTATTAATCAAGTCCTCTTCACTATCTTCTTAAATGTCGAAATCGAAGAATGAAGTCTTTTTAGCTTCTTTTCCTTCAGGAGTGTTATTTTATATATGCTTGTTGACAATATCTTCAATCTTTTTGGCTGACTTCTTTTAAGCTTTAACTAAAGCATTAGTTTTCTTTTTCTTGCTTTATGCTTCTTCAGTGAACTTAGTCTAAGGTGCTGATACATCTTCCAAATCTTTGAGTTTATTTCTGTTGTTTCTTAACCAAGATTTTTCTTCTTTAATCATATCCTAAATTTCTTTCTTCTTGGCCTCAATTTATGCAGTTTTTTCCTCTAATGATTGGACCACACTCTCTCCTCCATTGAAAAACATATTTTCTTTAATTTCATCTGAAATCTCATCTAATGCTGATTCTCCTATTAAATTTTTAGCTAATTTTATATCTTTTGAAATATCCTTATTAGCCTATTTTTCTTAATCTTAATGTAATTGAGCGACAGATTCCTTTAAAGTGCTAAGCATCTCTTCATCAGAGATTTTGACATCTTTATTTTCTATCTTATTATGCAAGCCTTCAATCATTTCTTCTGCTTTTTAAAGAGAATCCTCGATTTCATTTTCAATTTAATCCATCTCCACAATTTTTTAAAGATCCTCTTTACATAGTAAAATTATATTAATTTTATTTGAATGACAATAGGAAAAACTATTTACCTTCATTAAGTTCGCTTTAGTCATTAAAAGAAGATTAGCTAAATTCATTTCCTAGTGGAGTTCCCATAATAAGTTAGCCTGAACAAATTGCAGCTATGGCTAACAATACCTACAATTTTAATAATAGAGTTCTTCTCATCTTTCTTTCTGATGGTTATTTTCTTTAAAATCAAATTGGTATATATTAATTTATTAGTAATTAAGTATGATCTTTCTGCTTTTGTTTTCTATTTTTTTGTTGATGTTGTTTTTAATTTGTTTTTTTAGAGTTTTTTAACCAAATCATTTCTTTCATTCCAATTTTTTACGTTTTTGAAAACCTTTTTAAATTAACAAATCTTATATTACCCAATTAATTAGAATGATCAAAAAAAGATACTATTTTTAAAAATTTTTTGTTTGAATTACTACGAATCACAAAATTAAGTATGTATCTATTAATCTAATTTTCTTTCTTTATTCTTCTTGTATTTAATCACTTACATACATACTAATATAAAAGATTAATGTTGATATTATATTGAAACTAACAGAATGAATTCCTTTTAAAAGAATAATTTAAATATTAGTTTTTAATAAATATAATATTAAATCTTATAATAGTAGTAATAAATACCATTTTGTTTGATTCTACAATTTTATAAACTTAACTAATTATTTAGTTTTATTAATTTATTTAGTAGAATTAAGTTTTTATTTGCTATTAAATTAAATTATTAAAATTCAACCCCCCTAAATTTTCGAGGTAAAATTTAATTTAAGTATCATAAAAAGATAAAAGTAGAAAGGGAGAGAAGAAGTATTTATTATAGGTAAATTATTTTTTCTAACCAATTTAGCTCATAAAATTAGATGCAGAATATTATTAAATTGAGGACTTAAATATAAAATCTTCTTATATTTCTTATACAAAGTTTATTTAAGAGATTTTAGTTTTATTTAACATAATGCTGGAAGTAAAAAAATTCTTAACTTATAAATACTTACCTAATACTATAATTAAATAAACACTACTCAAATATTGCTAATATTCCATGTATAAAATATAATTAAAAATATAGATTTAAAAAATTAATTTAAGTTGTAAAATTGATAGATTGAAGGAATATTTGAAAAATTGATGTTGAATTGAATAACTTAAATTTAAATTGGATGATGAAGATAAATAATATAATATTTAATAAAATTGAAGAATGCCAATTTATGCTAAACATTAGATAGATTCTATTAAAATAATATTAATACAGATTAATACAATATTAAGTTTTTATAATATAATTCACACAAAATTAAATTTATAATAGTATAATTATTTTCTAAATGACTTTTAAATATAAAAAAGAATTAATTACATGTGAAAGAAAGAAAATATTAATTTTTTAGAAATAAATTTAATTATAATAGAGTATTAATAATAAATATACTTAAAACTTAGATAGATAGAGATTTGCATAATAGATATTTGTTCAAAGATAGAATAAATACAAATCAAAAAGGATTTTATCTTATTATAGCTATTAATTTATTGTCTTTTAAAATTGAAAAATATATTAGCGCACATTTGTTAAAGAAACCAAGAATCAGTAAGTAGAAAATATGAATTAGGAAGCATTTAAAGCTATAAACACATTTCATCAAGATATTATTCATGACATAGCTTTTGACTGTAAGCATTTAATATAAATCTTAAATTATAATGGATGTTTAAACTCTAAAATTATAAAATACTTTAAATTTCACTTAATAAAGAATTCTCCCAATAATAGCAAATTATTCAAAATGGATTATTTAAATTTAGTGTTTCACAAAGAGCTCAAAGTAAAGATGTTAGAGAAAGTGAGAAAAAAATAATACCATAATAGATTATTGATAAAATTAAATGTTTCAAATAAGCAAATTAAATGAAAAGGTAGACATATTTTAGAAAAAGCAAAATAATGATGCATTTTTACCTAATTGGAGAGATTATTTATGATTTGATTGATTGATATAAATAATAAAAAAGATGTTCTGGTATAGCTATATATTTCTCCATGGATTATAGAAGAGTATATCTTGAATACCACATTTCTCTTTATCCCTTGTTTGACTCCACTTCAACTATTTATGTCGTAGCGGCAACACTAAAGGGAATGAATTATTCAATGAATCAATGAATCAATCAATTTTTGTTTATTTGTTTATTAGATTTTTGTGAATCTCGAAAAGCATCAATCTAATAATTTGCCAATCATTTATTTATAATCTATTAGTGTAATTAACTAAATATCTTATGGGTTTGCTATCTCATTAACAGATATTAAGCTAAATTAAATTAAAATTCTTATTTTTGATTCTTTTTTCTTAATTGGTCCATTTATTCAAATAAAAATGAATTTAGAATGAAAGTCAAAATTAATTTAATATTTAATAGGGTATGGTTAAAGACTTGTCACATGCTCTACTGATAGAAATGTTAAAATCTGGTAGAAGAATGCTTAAGGCAAATGGGATCTCACCCATACAATTGCTAATTAAGAAGGTCCAGTTAGAAAAGTTAAGTGGGCTCATCCTGAATATGGCACTATTTTGGCTGCATGCTCTATGGATCGTTTCATCCACCTTTATGAGGAGAATAAGGACATCAGATAAGTCCAAAGAGATTTCAATGATCAATAATAATAAAGTAGCATTATTAAATAAATAAATAGATTAAGAATTATTAAATTTTAAAAATTAAAAAAAAGGCTAATGGAAGATTAACAAAATTTATAATGATAAGGAAGTTATTGAAGACATGAAATTTGCTCCTAAGCATTTAGGACTAATTTTGGCTGTTGCCAGAGCTGATGGAAAAATTAGTATTTTCTAATTCAAAGATCTTTTAAATTTACAAATTCATGACAAAATATCAGATGTAATGGTATCTCCTCTTGGTATTAACTGCATTTCTTGGAACAAGAATAGATTTGAAAGAAAGCCAATGATTGCCGTTGGTTGTAAGGATAGAGACACTTCATAAACTAAAAATTAAAGTGGAATTAATGGCCTTAACTAAAAATCTATTGACGAAGAGATAAAGATAGGCTAAACCTTTAAAATCTTAGTATTTAATAATTTGAAAACAGTGAATGCTCATGATCACTATTAAATGAAATTTGATTATTAAGATAATAGTGCATAGTCTTTGATGCATACTCAGAATGTTAATGATGTTTCTTGGAGTTTAATTAATGGAAGATCATTCCATTTAATAGCTACTTGTGGTAAGGAAGGTGCTAGAATTTGGTATATGAAGTAATCTCCTTAGAATGATAATGCCATGCAAGTTATTAAAGTTATTGATCTTTTTGATCAAATCTCCAAAGAAAGCATTGAGGTTTAGAAAATCTCATGGAATGTCATGGCATCTTTAGTTGCCACCTCTGATAATAATAATGAAATTAAAATCTTCAAATCTGTAGGAATGGGTAAATGGGAAAAAATTAAAAGCATCAAAGAAACTTAAGATTCTGAATATAATTATAATTGATTTTTATCAGGTATTTATTGTATTAATTTTTATGTGAGTTAATTAATTAATTAGTTAGTTACATCATTATTTGGAATCCAATTCAATAATCAAAGTTAAAATATTTAAAAGAAAGATGAAAAATAAATGTGCTTCTTTTTATTTTTTTTAAAATGTATTTTTAGCTTTTGTCTAAATAGTTTAATATCAGTTAAATTTATTAAAAAATGAAGATTATATTTGAATTGGAATGGAACAGAACTTAAGAAAATAAATAATATTTACATAATACTTATTGGGAATCCTTAATTGATAGATAATACAACAAAAAGTAATTAAAATTTAATTAAATATTTTTCCATTTTTAAATTATTTTATTATTTATCATTTCAAGTTTTAAGAGTCATTTTATTTGTTTGAATTTTTTGATGATTATCTTATCATTTAAGGTTTTTTGTGTTCTCCTTACTCAAAGGTACTATCAACAAGATTTTTAGAATACCTAGGATGTAGTTGTAGAGCATTTTATACTTGTTAGAGATATTCACATTTCATATAGGTAGTATATCCATAATCAAGCAAGCAAGTTAGCGTTATAATAAGCACATAAGAGTAGTATGTTTAAGGCTCTTTAACAAGCTTAGAGAATTCTAAATACAGCATATTACTCTTTACATAATTGAACATTAAAGACCCAAGGATATAAAGTATAAAGCTTAAGACGCATATTATGATTGTAATTAAGTATTAAGCATTAGAAAAAATAAGTACTTTACAGTTTACAATAATAATAGATATCGAAAACATGACTTACCCTAAAACGAAAACACCTCCTTCCCTTCCAGCTGAAGTGAGTCCAGACATAATAAATATAGAAAAGGCACTAATAACAAAAGACTAAAACACTCCATTAAAGAACCATTGCCAAAGAGTACTTGTATTGAAATATCTATTTTAAATGCCCATTCTATAGAAGTAAGGGACAGTTAGTAAAACCTTACTGGAGAGATCTTTATCCAGAATGGCGTAAAGAACGATAGGCAAAGAAGTAAAGAAAGTATTGAAGCACTAATACAAAAACTAATCGTAGATGAAAGCTCCTGAAAAGCCAGAATAAATACCAAACCAAAATAATGGAATCAGATAAACAATATTCTTATAAAAATTATATAAAATGACTGTAGAATTCTTTCTATAGGATTCTCTTCCATGCACTAGCAAAAGTCTCTTCAATAATCTGAATTCTCCTATAGCATAATCACTAGCTCTAGCTGCCTACAAACCTTCTAAGCCTTAAATACCTATTAATTAAAAAATAAATAATTATTTACAATTATTATTTCCATAAAATTTAGCTTTTTTTAAACTCAAACTAACCAATAAATCAATATTGTAATTTTATTTTTTTTCATAAAAAATGAGAAATTAAGGAAAATATTTATTTTTATAAAATTGAGTTATTTTACCTATACCAACATGAGCCTCAGTGAGCATATTAACATCATTAGCTCCATCACCTATTGCAAGTGTTCTGTGGCGAGGGAAGAATTGTTTATATAAGTGAACGAGTTGTTACTTTTACTTTGGAGAAACACGACATGCTAGAATACTGCTCGCTTATTTAATAGCGTCTTAAAATAGTTTTTAAATTCTTTCCTCACTTTTCATAATAATATCTAACGAATAACCTTCTACGACAAGAGAATAGGCTTTATTACTCATAAAGAACTCTAGTTAGTTATTATCATTGTTGGTATTCTCAGAATCAATAATTTCATTTTAAATTTCTGTATCTCCTTGAATTTAAGCTCCCTACTGTGTTTTCTTTCCCTTTTATTATTTTTTCTTACCTTAGAAATTATTAGGGGCTTTATCGAAACCAGCAGACATTCTAGATTACTGCATAGATGAAAGTTACTCTACTTTCTTATTTAAATCATTGTCAGAACTATAGGATGATCCAAATCCATCTTCATCTTTATTAATGGAATTAGAGAGATTCCTGGCCTAGAAAACAAAACTAGAGACTGTTCTATCAATATTTTCGTTCCTCTATTTGATTGATATAAGTTGTTTTTCTAATTCATTAATATCTGTTTCAAATATCTCAATAATCTTCTCTTACTCAACAATCTTACTACTTAAAGCAATGTTTATAGCAGTTTCTCTTTTATCTCCTGTTAGAATCCAAACTGTCATACCAGCGCTCTTAAGAGAAACTATAGTATCTTATACATCTTTTTAGAGCTTATCTTCGATACCAGTAGCACCAAGTAGAGTGAGATGCTATTCAATATCATCCATCAATTAATTTAATTGAATTTCTTTTTATTCACCTACAATATTCTAAGCTTCTTCATAACTTTGCTGCCATTGAGTGAAATATTCTTTATTTAGTACTCTCTTGGCCATTACTAATGTTCTTAATCCCTTTTCAGATAAAGTATGCAAATTATTCTTTAAAGTTTCGATTTCATTTTAATTTTTATCAGTACTCTCTTTACTATTTTCTAATTTTGGTAGAATTACTTAGTCAGCACCCTTAACTAAAAGAATGATTTCCCCTGCAGCATTTTCTATAATAACACTCATCCTCTTTCTTTCACTAGTGAAGTGAAGAATTTGCAAAAGTTTATAGTTTTTGTTAAGTTAATTTAAGTTCTTGTATGAAATTCTATTCTATTTAAATGATCCAAATTAATTCTATTATTTTAGCTGAACTGGTTATTCTAAAGAAGTATTGCTTCTATTTTATGAATAACTCTTTTAAAATATGGAAATATTCTCATTTTCGTCGTGACCTCTAAATTCTATACCACACATCTTAGCGAAATTTACCAAAGCCAGCTCATCTGGTGAAGCCGATTAATATGTTCCTATTGTCTTCTCAGCATTTTTAATCACACTACCTTAATTTTTGGTAGACTCTCTTCCTTTTTATACTTCATTAGATTTTCTATACATTTAAGATACAGAGATCTCTTGATACATGACTGTATGACAAATGGAAAGATGCTCTATAAAATCAATTAATTTAGGTTCATTTCCTTAATATACTCTTGCAACAAACTCAGGATCATCAAAATTTACATTCTTTACTTTTTACTTTTTAGGAATTTATAAATACGAATCTTGGTAATTAAACAGTCTTTATTAATAGCTTTAATTTAAGCTTTATGCTTAATTATCGTTCTAATCCGCATCGTGTAATTTACCGTAAATCTCCCCATCAAATATAACTGATTTTAAATTCATTACATTGCATGTTAAAGTACCAGTTTTATCACTAAATACACACCTAATCTGACCTATTAAAAATGATGATGAATAAATACTTGGAATCAAATGTATAAAATAATTGTTAATAAGAAACTATAGAAATTTAAAAGGACTAAATAAACTAAAATAATCTAAAGATATTAATTATTCTACCTATTTAATCTTTCTAAATTTCATTTAATTATTCTTTTATTATTGTTAATTTTAACTTGTAATTTACCTAAATCTTCATTCAGATTAGATGATTATACAATAGGGCTTATCTTGGTATACTATTCTTAAAATTTTAGATCGGTGGCTGGGTTATCCTCTTCATTACCTTACATATCAATTTTATTTTCCTCATCAGGTTCTTCACTTTCGCTTTAGGAATTTTAATCAGAGGATGGATGCATACTTTTACGTTCTTTTTCGGAAACAATATCATTTTTATCTATATTCTCTTCATCATCGTAATATTCTATTTTATGGAAGGAAACCATTTTTCTACTTTTCATAATGATTAATGCTTGACTGATTCTTATAACATCGAGGGTAATTAATAGCGAAATAGGTACAAAATTCATAAAAATGATGAGCCAGTTGCCATATCTGACAAGCAAATAGAGGAAATAATTATTATTGATAGGATCATCTCCATCAACTAAATAAGGTAAGCCATTTTTATTTTAAATAAACCAGAATAAGCCATAGAATGAACTGATTATGCAGAAGATCATTTAACTTAACCAAATCAGCATGATTTCTTTATTCATATCTAATTCTACTTTACTCTTTTTAGGACGAGGTCTATTTGAATTTAGCATAATCTTTGTTTCGTGTCCTGTAAAAGTAGTAACCCCAATAATATATTCAGTATTTCTCAAAATACAACCCCTCAATACAAAATTATCTTCTTCAATATGGATTCTTCTGAAATCTTTACTCGATTTATCCTTTTTAAATAACTTTAACGAGCCATTGTACTTATATAAATATGGATTAGGTGCCTCGCTTTTAAGTAGCCCTTCATATTCAAATATCTTATTTTCTTTGTCGATAACTTACATAACACTCTTGCTAACATTTTTACTTTTTAAAGAGGTCTCCCCATCTAAATTCTTTGTCTCTATATAACAAACTCCTTTCTTCCTAGCTTGATTAGAATTGCCTTCCTATAATAATTGTAAGAAAAAAAGGTATTTAAAAAATGAGATAATTTTATGATTTTAAAAAAATTTCCTATTAATTTTTTGTTTATTGAAAATTGTAATCAATTCTATAATATGTGATTGGATGAAGAAATATGATGAAATGACTAATTTTATATGAGGTAGATATTTCTTTTATAATTAAACAAACAATTGAGCTAAAAGATAATAAATATTTACATTTTAAGTTGAGCTATACATCAGAACTAAATCAACTGGAATACTGTGATTTTAAGTAATTTTAACAATATCTCCTACTTGAACCTTTTAGCTTTGAGTTAATACAAATTCATTATTTTTATAAACCCAAATCGGGTAGCAGTTTTCTTTTCTATCTGATTTATGTCTTCTTATGTCTTCAACAATATCCTTAATCGCTGTAGCTATGACTATAAAAGTCAAAGGCATGTATACGTAAGGAATACCTTCACTGCTTGAGATAGCAGGAATCATCTAAAAAACACCCATAGCCAAGAAATACAAGTTAGCAACTTTGGTGAATTGCTCGTACAAATTCAAGAATAAAAAATTATACAAAGTGTACTTGGATGTACAGATTTAATTTGAACAAAATTCAGTTTTAGTTTTCTTATTGCTCTATTGTTTATTTAAACTTTAATTCTTTTGGTTGAACTACCTCGACTCAACGCTGCTGCTTTATTATTAGCTATTCAGTAAAGGCTATTTAATACTTCTATTTATATCTAGCTACAATGACTTTTCAGGATCATATTCTTGAGGGCTTTAGTAATCCATTTGAGGAGTCATGAATTATTAAGCTAACTAAATTTCACTTTCGTCAACGTTGAATATAATATTCCTTTCAGGCATCTCTTGCCAGTTAACTTCATTTGAAATGTATTCTTTGAATTTTTATAAGCATGTCTTCTTCTTGTGAACTGGATTTTGCCTCTAAAGATCATTCTATAATTTAAGCTAATATAAAGACTAATTTGTATTTGAATCTGCACTAAGCGAGTGACTATAGTGGAAGGCCTTTTCCCCATTTTCCCCCAAATTTTATTTACTCTCAGCGATACTTATTTCCTTATTTTCTCTCATTCTTAATTAGTTTGATTAGGATTTTTTTAAATCTTACAAAACCTTATCTAATTATAATATTGATTAGAATTCTTGGTTTATTTTATTGAGAAATTAATTAATTGTCCAATAATATCAAAGGAAAACAATCCTTATCTTCAACTCATACTCATTCCATCTAATAAATCCCTTTATTTAAGCTAAAAATCTAGGAATATAAAAGATATTCTGTAAATGAAAAAAAATCTTGTATTTTTGAAATATACTTTGATCTCTATCTATCTATTTATTATTTTAGGAGATTACTTTTATAAAAAATTGAAAAATTCTTAAAATAATTTTAAGTTTTTTTGTTTAGAGAATTCTCTATTTATGAAACCAATTTTGATACAGTTAATACACACAATTATGTAAACTAATATTATAATTAATTTACAGATTCATTTGAGTATCAAATTTTTTATCCCAAGTGAATTTTTTAGACTAAAAATATAGATAGAAAACAATATCTGTTTACTTCTATTTAATTACATATAATCTAGTGACAATTTTCAATTTGATTTTTTACTATTTTTAGAATCAGAAATTGTTTTTATAATTGGTAGCACCTTTGTCTTCCATTCTATTTAATAATCAATCATTAATGTTTAAAATATTATCACTTAATATAATTCAATTTAAAATACCTTTTTCCCAAGTGCTCTCTCTGAATTTAGATGCTTCCTTCTTAAGATTCTCAAAGATTTATTCATTTTCAGCTACTTTTTTAAAGTATTTCTAAAAAAAATGATAATGAATGATGATTTATTTAAAATAAAATAAGTTACTAAGAATAAATTAAGCAAGTCCTTAGTTCCATCAAAGATATATCCATTCTTTTTATCAATAACCAATTCATTAATACTATTTTTATATTTATTAATTATAAAAATATTTAAATATGATTTTTTAAATAGTATAAATAAATAAAGGAATACCATTTATAGTTAATCGCAAAGACAGGAAGATTAGATCCTAACATATCAACAACCTTCATTGGTAAATCAAGGCCTGAAGAAGAATAGTGAAGACATATGCCAACATCAGCACTGGCTAATAATTTAGGATAATCTTCAGCCTTCAACCAGACAGTTTAAATTTAAATATTTTTCCAATCCTTTTTTCTTTCTTCAATGATTCTTTCATATTTCTCTTTTTCTGGTCCTTTACCTTTATATTATATTTTAAGCATTTTTCTCTATGAACATTTCAAACGAAGAAGAAGAAATACCTGTTATGAGAAGATGAAGTTTTGGATATTACGAATTGTTTTTGTTGACAGCTTCTGATGTTTCATAGCCTTGCATTGCATCTAATAAAATACTAAAGTCCTATTTTATTTATTAATTTAACTTATTAATTAGCTCTTATATTATAAATTTTTATTTACTTCATCTTTAGTCCATGAAGTACTGCTCACAAGTAGAAGTGGTCTTTATTTTTTTCTAACAATTTTTCCATTAACTTCCTCAGTGAAGAGTGTTTCTTTTTAACTATTGTTTAATCCGATATCTAAGAATAATTTGTGAGACTCTTCTATAGAAATAGGACCAAACATATGAGTATTAGCCTTATCATATAAAGTGATAGCATCAATATTCCAGTTAATTTTCAAATCGTGTTTCATAGCATCAGACACGCAAAAGGCAAAATCACACTTCCTTCCAAAATACTTTTCATAGAAGACAGCTAACTTCAAGATAAGCTTTTGTTTAAAGCCAAGTGCTAAGATGGTGTAACCATAATTATGAAAATCAACAATCATCTTAATCTTTCTTAAGAAACAAATGATGGCCATAGACGAAAGAACAGGAATCGAAGGAGGATTCTAAAATATTAAATATGAGAAAAAATAAAAAAAATCAGTAATTGAATTATTTTTATTGTTGCAGTTGGAGTGGAGTGTAAATGAAGTTGAAATTGAAAGAAAGTAATCTAATTAAGTGATTAAAATATAAATCTAGTAGATAAAAATATATCCTTTTACAAATCAATATTTACCTGTATAATAACGAAATCTGGTTTAGGTATTTTGAAAAGATACACATAGAAAAGCTAACAGATCTATATTAAAATTCTAAGAAGAGCATAGAGCAAATATAAGAATCTAGGCAGTTTCTTCAACTTGTCTACTAAACTAGATTAGATATCTACTATTTTAATGTTAGGATTGTCGCTGATCACTCTATGAACCTAGGTTTCTTTATTATCAGAATGTTAATTTATCAAGTTTAATCTTATTCTATACTTTAAATATCCATAATTTAAATTCATTTTACCTAATTATCCTACAAGATAAACTTCATAACCGGCTTAGGCAAGCTAAATAGAATGATTTTTCATTCTGGGCGATCTGCCAATATCACCAAATACGATTACGGAAGCAATCTTACTTTTACTCATTAACTGATGTTATCGTTTATAATAATTAAAAGGATAGGTTTTTTAATTATAAAAGATCTGAGCTTTTAAAAATCAGAAAATTAATTAGGAATTGACAGGTAAGCAGGTAGGTAGGTATGTAGGTACTTGATAAGATCGATCAAAAAAAGATATATCAGAGAGAAGTGAATAGAATAATTTTGCTTAGAAATAGAAGATTTTGATTAATTTACTCTATAGTAAATAAACATAATTAAATTAATTAAATATTGTAATTATACTTTTTACATAGATAAATAAATACACCCATAGATTCATTCATTCATTGATGTCATAATAGGAATACACAGCCGATTTAAATACACTTTGTGTTAATTTGATTTAACCAAAGGATCTCAAGGTTTTCATTGAGAAGTATAAAGTTAGAGGCATAGTTGGAGGAGGTTATCTTGCAATAAAAGATAACGATGTTTACAATAAGACAGAAAAGGTGATTAAGTAATGGATTAGAGATGAAAAACTCTTCGAATAGTTTTTATTTTCACCAGATAAAGATGACTAAGAAGTTGTTAAATAAATGATGCTTCATCCTTAAACCCATGTAAGATAGCTGGTCGCAGAATGTATTGATTTACATGCTTACGAAATCGGATTAGCTTTAGAAAATAATGCTTAGAATTAGCTTTTTCAATCTTATTTACTAGTATTAATTCACCTATTAGCTGATTCAGAAACAGAAGTTGCTCTTAAAATACTTAGAGCTTTAAAGAAGATGATGAAAATGGAAAATAATGTTTAATTTATGGAAGATAATTTCTGGATGTAGAAAGTTTTAGAAGGTATTGAAACAGTTGATGAAGTTATTGCCTTGAGATTTATGGAACTTATGGTTGGCATGTCAAACACAAATGAAAGATTGCACAATAAGTTAGTTTAATTAGGTAATTATATTAATTTTGAATTTATCAGAAATATTAAATACAAACGTTTGGAAATATAGGTGTAATTGATAAAGCAATAAAACTGTATTAAACTGATGATTTATTAGTTAAGTTAAATGCTGTTGAAATATTCTCATACTTTGGTGAAAAGCAATATAATGCAAAGTATCTTTCTGAACATTAAATTACTAAATAAATTATTTCGGAAGCATTCAACACTAAGGAAGAGTTATACATCAGAAAATATTCAATTCTCCTTGTTGCTAAAATGATTGCCAATTCAACTATGAAATTAACTCCCTAGATATCTAAAGATATTTAAGCATTTATTAAACAATTGATTCTCTCTAAATCATAAGAAGAAATATAAACTGCATTTGAAATTATCTCCGTTCTTTGCATTAAATAAGAAGTAAAATAATATTCTAATTAAAATAAAAATAATTAATTTAATTAATTCATTAATTAATGAAATAGGGTATTAATTTAATTATCAGTGATAGATAAGTCCTTAAAGCACTTTTAGATTTCACCACAAGCACTAAGACAGAACTTAGAAAGAAATGTATCAATGCATTCACTCATATTTTATTAACAAATGCTTAGCATCCCAAAAATAAAAATGTTATATTTAACTTGATGATTTGCTTTGGAAACTCTCATCTTTCTAATCAAATTTTAGACTTTACTTAGAATCCTGAGGATCTTAACTTATTATAATCCTCTCTGAAAAACATAGAATCTAATCTATTTTCACCCTTCGAGGACATCGAATTGGATTATATGCTCCTTTTAAATCGTAAATTTACAATTACTTATTTATTTACTAAGAAATACAATTAATTACTAAAATTAAAAAAATAGATTGCTTCTTATATGAAGAAATTTGCTTCTAATATATTTAATCTTCAAGAAGTGTAGAATACTTAGCAACTCATCATTGCAAGAATAAACTTATCTTTGATTTGAAAGGAAAGCTTAGAGAAATTATAACATCAGTATGCAAAAAGAACTCTAAAAATAATAAATTATATGAAGCTTTCCTCGAAAATTATTACAAAGCTATCCAAACAAAAACTACAGGAAATCAAGAAATGCAATATGAAACTTCTGCAGAGTAGTGAGTGTGTTACCAATATAATTTTATAATTTAATTTCTATATGTTTATTGCCTTTCTTCTAATTCTATAGTGTACTTTTTAAATAATATATCTTCAATGATTATAGTTTATTAATATAATTAATTAAGTACTGTAAATACTTTTTAACTCTTCAATCTTTAAAATTATTTCTTTAATTATATGAATGACCTTAAAGGAAAATGATTAGTAGGGGAAATTTATTTATTTAAGAAGGGAGTATTGAAGATATAGGGTGTGTGTGAAAATGATGAGATATAGAAATAATGATGAATAAATTATATAAGATGATAATTTGAATATATAAATTAGTTACAATAAATACATTTGAATTATTTGATAATATATTTTGTTTGAATCAATTTTAAATTTCTACTTTTTCTACTTTTTTAGTACGTTCTGGTTTAAATGATGAAGGTTAAGCATTATTTAATTCCATATTTTATTGTCTTCTAAACTTTGCATGCTTTTATTCTTATTTTCTTTTTTTAGCATTTTAAATGTACTTAGGCAAGTGTCTCTAACGCATAACTTTTTTTACATCTTCATTATATTTAAACTTATCTTTGAGAGCTTCTCTATAATTAAGAGATGTTTACAGTCTCTTATCTATAACACCAAGCTATTGACTGGCTTTAGCTTTCCAGATTCTAATATTCATATCATCTGAACCACTTAAAATAAATTGGTTATCCATCGACCAGCAAACTGAAAAGATTTGTTACATTCTTTAAGCATGATAAATTTCTTCACTTCTACCCTTTTCAACATCGAAGATACGAATAGTCTTATCGTAACTACCAGTAACGAATTTACGACCTGTAGGAGCAATATCAAGATCCATAACAGCACCAATATGATCCTTATGAATCATCTTTGCTTATTCCATTTTACGCATATCAAAACTGTAACAGTTACCATCATCACAACCAGCAATTATATTGATAGGCTCAGTAGGATTCCAGCAAATAGTCTAGCATTTGTTGGAAAGGAATACTTTTTAGATAGCATTATCACCACGAGTATCATAAAGGACAATACTTCTATCAATACCAGTACCTGCAATCAAGTTAAATTGAGAAGGATTGTACTTAACCTTCAAAACGGTATCAATACCCCATTCAAAAGCTTAAACAGGTTTTGATCTTTCATAATTCCAAATTTAGACAATACCACCACTAGTAGCGAAATTATCACCTTTCCAACAGTGATCAACATTACCAAGAACATGCTTACTATAAAATACATTTAAAGGATCTCTGTCAGGGTTATTTAATTAATCTTAGAAGTCATATAAATTAACGATATTATCAGCACCACTAGATAAGAATCTATATTATTATGAATGAAAATAATGTTAGACAAATAAATTATTTCTTTAAACTCCTTATTTATTCTACTAAAATACAATACTTTTCACTAAAACTCTATCAAATAATTTAAAAATTAGTCAAATATTATTCTTTTTTTATCAAATTGCAATATTTTCTTATTAAATTCTAATATTTTCTTATCTTCTATTTTTATAATGAATTATGAACTATCATCCCTTTCTAACATTAATTTAACATATTTTCAAGTGGAATTCTTATTATTTATTTGCGTATTTTTCTGATGAAAAATAGTTAAAAATGAAATATTTATTGATAAATTTGAGTTTAAAGTAAACAAATTAGTAGAATAATTATATTTTATTCAATTGCTTATGATTTAATAACATTAAATTACCTTTGACCATCTCTAGAGAAGGAAACACCTTTTACAGATTATTTGTGAGCATTAATAGAGAAAAGGGTTTTTCTTTCAGAAATGTCCCAAGCTCTGATTTCACCATCGAAAGTACCAGAGACGATTTTAACTAAACTACTAGGACACTTAGTAATTACTGAAATAGAATCTGAATGTCCTGTTAAGCTACCCAAAAAGGGTTTTGCAAACATTTTATCAAGCTTAGTGGCGACTAGTGCTCTTTAATGTTCACGTGCTTTTTGGAATTAGTGAATTGTAGGGTTTGAATTTCTTTAAACCTTTGCAATATCAAACTTTGTTTCACGAACGTAGTCGTTTGTTGATCTACAAATTGTATTAATCTTGACCATTTACTATGCTTGTTATTTTGCTTACTAATTTGAATATTAAAACTATTTTTAGAAGAAGATCTTATAAATATTCTTTCTTTTTGCTATTAATTACTTAGAATGAAAACAAATTAATTATTATTTAAACTTTATTTTTAGCTTGATAGCTTTTTCACTTTATTACTTTTGAGCAACCACAAACACTTATAAAAATAATAATGTATTTTGATATTCACATTATTCCCTACCAAATAGAACTATCCGATATTAAGTAGAACATATCCATAAAATAAACGTAGTCAGCAATATCATTCCAATTCATCAAAAAAATATCATAATTAAGCCGCTTTAACTTAAAATAATTTCCAAAGCTGATAGATTAAAACATTTTGATAAAATTCTATTTAAAAAGAAATTCTATAGAAAATTTATGATTTCTATACAATTATAGACGTTAATAATTATTGTAATGAAAAGAGAATATATTAATAAAAATACTTAGCTTTTTCTGATAATCCTAAATGAGATAAAGTCTACTTACTTTTCTAATTGTATGAAAGTAAATTAAAAATCTTATTTTTTTAAATTAGTTAAATATTTATATTTAACTTGACAAATAAATTAATAGCCTTAATAAAAAAATAAATAACTTAAGTTAAAGGAGTTAATCATTTTTTATAAATTAACAATAATTGCTACTTTTGATAATCATTCAATGATTAAATATTTTTGACTATTTTCAATTTTTTTTAGCTTTTCTTTTTTATAGATGATTGATTGATCAATTTAATTTTCAAATTTAGTAAATATATGAAGTTATTAGATATTAGTATGAATTTTAGTAATCAGAATCGCATCAAATAATTTACATAAATAGTATTATTTTTAAAAATAGCCAAAAAATAATTGAAAGTTATAAGTAATTAATTTATTGATTAATATTATCTGTTTAAACATACATAAGCAACCACTTTCAATTTTTTTTTTTCATAATTTTACATTAATTTAATCAAGAAAAATACTATTCTCTCTTATTTTAAAATCAGATTGTCTATGATAATTTTAAAATAAACAATAGAACAAACAGTGGAAATATTATTTATTTTTTTGTATTGCTTGATGGATTGATTGATAGATAGAAACAATCAATCGATCGATCATTCACTCAAAATGTGTTTGTTGTTAGATTTATTATGACTTTTCTTGAATTTTAGTATTTTTAAACTCTCTTAAAAAACTCTTTTAAAATATAAACATGTGAAAATATAGGAATATACACTAATAGAGTAATTTTATAATTATATTGAGTATAAAAAAGCATTTTAGAGTTTGAAAAGACTTTTTTAAAGAGAAATTTATTTAGTTAGTTCAGGTATTTATTATTTCACTCATCTTCTTCATCTTCATCATCTTCTTCTTCATCTTCTTCATCATCGTCATCATCTTCTTCAGCTTCTTCATCATCATCATCTTCTTCTTCATCATCATCATCTTCGTCTTCATCAGCAGCGGCTTAGGGTTAAGCTCTAGCTTTAGTTTAAGCTCCTTATTTAGCAGGGACAGGTTATTCGTCAGATTCTTCTTCTTCATCATCATCTTCGTCATCGTCTTCTTCCTATTCATCATCATCATCCTCTTCATCTTCATCATCTTCTTCTTCGGCATCTTGTTATTTAGGTTTTTGTACTACAACTTCATCTTCGTCATCATCTTCTTCTTCTTCTTCATCTTCATCGTCTTCTTCTTCATCATCTTCATCTTCGATTTCTTAAGCATCGGAAGGAACATCAGGGATTTCATCTCTTTTTTTCATGTATTCTTCTGTATTTATTTCAGAATGTTCAGAAGTTAATTAACCTATTTAGAAAAATTAAATATGTTAAATATAATAATTCTACTTTAAAGTTGCTTAGAATATTATAAATGTAACGTTAAATCAATGGTTAGCGAAATAAAGTTATTTTTGTGAAATAAAACTTAATTTCTATTAAACTTTAAGACAATCCAATTTGAATTTGTGGGATTTATCATAGTAGATAGAGGAATGAAATAGTAAAAATGTTACCATCATCTTCTAAGACATCTTCTTCTTCATTTAAATCTTCAGCGTCAATATCACTATCTTCTTCTTCTTCTTAGTTGCTTCTTAACTTCTTTTTCAAATCAGGTTCGTCATTGGAACTAATGTTTTTTCTCTTATTGGATGACATTTGTAAATTTATAATTAACTTATTAATAGTTAGTTAGATAGATAGATGTTATCTATTTGCTTTTTATTTTAGAAAGATATTTATTTTAGTATAATTGGTTATTATTTAGAATGCGATTTCTCTTTTATTTACAAATATCTCATTCTATCTTCACCTTCTTAATATCTATTCAATTTACTTTGATACTTCTTTATTTTTCAGTCAAAGAGTGAATAATATTTTCCCGCATCTTAGCTATTTTTTGAGTTTATTTTCATCTTCAAATGAATCTCATTTCAATTGCAAGACCACTTCTTTACATTACCAAATACATGCTAAGCATAATAAATAAATCATCCTCAGTTTAAATTTTGATTCCAATCAATCGTTCAATCTCAAATGTTCAACAACTAAAAATAACTGGTAATCTTTTTAACGAAGTAATTGTAGTGTCACTATCTAACTAACTAACTAACCTCTCTTTCTTATCTTTACATCCATCCACTCCTATTCAGTTTTTACTTCGCACATAATCACTCAATTTTAGAATTGATTAGGTAGCCTAATCTTTCTTAATCTCATTCTACCTATCCATTTTATTTACCATAAAATATTTTTGATAAAAAAATAATTTTTCTAAGAATGCAAAGTTTTCTTTTTGTTATTTATACTAACATTTCATTAATGTAAAAAAATAAAATATTTTACTCCACCTTATCATTTTATTTTCTTTTACTTCTAGTGAAGATTCATTAAAATTATAAAGATATTTAGATCTAAAATTGAAGCAAATTAAATATATTTATAGAGTAGATTATAATTTTTCTCTACTAAGGATTATTGATTTAAATGATAATCAATTAAGAAAGCATGACACTAAGGATAATTAAGATTTAAGGGTAATATTACTAACTCTTAATTGATAACTTTTAAATAATAGATAGTGTTTTTAAAAATAATCCTTTGTTTTTATTTGCATTTGTATTATTTTATGTTATTTAAAAAGATAGAATTACTAATTTAAAGGTTATCTTTATAAAGAAAAGCTAAAGACTTTTATGATATTTACTAATTGAATTTGAAGGATGGTTGATTGATAATATTTAACTTACAAACGATAGACAGATAGATTATATATAAATTGATTAAAGATGTAGATATTTAGGAGATAATTTAATATCAAGTTTGCTGAAATTTAATACTTTAAAAGTGGATTGTTTTATTTATGATTTTAAGTCATATTTTAATATTTAATTAATGTTTTATTACTTCTAGAGTCTCAATATGAAAATGATAGAAAGATTGTTTAATTAATCAACCAATCAATCAATCAGAAAATTCCTAACAAAACTTCTCGAAGTCTTGATATTTAATCTTTACTGAAGCTATCGAGTTAATACTTTTACGGGATTTAGCACTGAATTACTATTTTTAAAAGTTTAAAATATTATTAATCTTAGAAGTTTTAATTTAAGGAAATATTTACTGATAACATAGTAGAAGCTCTTGAACTTCTTCTCTTTCTATCATCATCTTGGGTTTCAAATAGCATACAGAATGTTTAGTAGTCAAGTTCTTCTGAACTGGCTTCAATTCTTTCCATAATCTTTTCCATATCAAAAGTAAGATCAAATTCTTCCTTAATGATCTTTAACATTGCATTCTTCATGACTCTTCCTGTTGAATCAGGGTTACCACCTAGTGCAACAAAGGCATCAACTATTTATTAATAAAGAATGCAAGTTAATAAAAGAATTTAATTGAATCTTTAATATTATTTTATCCTTGTGGATCAGTGGGTTTAATTAAATATTTTGGAATTGTAAAACAGTTGTAAAAATTCTATTTTCATGTACTTATATAAAATATAGTAAACTTCCTAAATTAGTAATTTAATAAATTTAAAATTACAAAGGAATACTTTAAATCTCCTTATTTATGTCTATTATCTTAACTCTTTACAAAAAAATAAAAAAGAATTAGAAAGTTATATTTTTTACTGAATTCACTTTGGTAGTCATCTTCACCTTCTTCCATAAGCTTTTATTCCTTTTATCTTAGGGCTCCAACTATCAAAAAGACAGTTTCTAATTCAATTGTCTTAATTCCTCTATCTTCAAGTTCCTTGAAGATGGATTTCTTAACATTCTCATCAACTACGAATTGCATATCTATATATTAAAAACAATATATTTAACAAACAACATTCCATTAATATTTAATTTCTGCTCTCAAAGTATCATGCATCTGAAATTGCTTGTAATACCTACATGAAATAAGAGGAGGGAAATAAAAAGTATCAAAATAGTATGCTTACTCTTAAGAATGCTCAAAAGCTAGTGGAATTATAACTTTCCACTTTCGCTTGTATCATATTTCTTGAAATTGAAATTGATCATTTCTAAATCAAGTCTTTCTATGCCATACTTTTACATTACTCTAACAGTGAATTCATCTTGCTATCCTACTAATTTAGATTGTCTTCTAAAAATAGCTGCAGCGTTTGAAACTTTTCTCTGAGCATCTCTATTTGCATTAGAGGCTAAACTGCCTTAATTCTACATCGAAGATTGCTTTGTGTCAAATTCGTTTGAATCTTTATTAGGGCCTTTTGTAACTTTTTTAGTGTTCATTTTATTATTATTATTATATTATTTTTTTTAGAGCGATTTATGTATGTGTGTATAATATTTTTCTTTTTTTGATAAATATCTAATTATAATTTGTTTGTTTCTTTGAAGATAAAATTTGATTGCTATTTATATTATTTTCAAAGCATATGTATTTCTTCTAAATAATCATTTAATTTACAATCATTCAGTAGTTTTGAAATTTATTAAGTGCATCCAGACAAACTTGCTTGGATTATCTATCTATTAATCCGTCCATTCATCAACTTTTTTATATATATCTTCTTACTACCACCACACTCAATTTGATTCTATTAGATATATAAGGGTGAATCTCCTCAACTCACTTATTCATTCATTTTTTTTGCATTGTAAATTTATAATTCTGCAAAATCATTATCAATCAAACCACAAAATTTTATTAATGTTACGTAAAATCATAATTATTATGTGTGTATGTATCTTTTGAGTTATTGGCTGATTAGAAAATAAAATTATATAGTTGAGTGGTGTTTATAATAATGCTATTTGATTATTAATGTATTATCAAAAAGTTTAATCAGATAAATAATGATAATAATATTATGATAAATTCTCTATAAAACTTTTTAATTATTAATATTATAAAAGTTAAACTTAACAAGATTTTTATTGATAAGGTGAGTATGGAATAAAATAAATGTTTCATAAAAATAATTAAAATTTATTTGATTGTAAAGAGGATTTCAATCTAGAGTATAAAGATAAATATTTCCTTCATAATTTAGTTCAATATTTTTCTTGTGAATATTATCGCAATCTTTTGAGCCAGTAATATTGCTTATTTGATTTGAGAAAAATATAATTGTCTATCACATTTGCAAATATCTACATGAAAATTACTATTGCCAGTAATCTTTCAATCTCCTTCTGCGAATTATTATTTTTGGTTTTTATAATTATTAAATCATGTAATGTATTTTTTTAGATTAGCTTTTAGGTTCATTAACTAGCTCACATCAATTTTGTGGAATCAAAATATTTTAATTCAAGCTTTATATTTATTTAAATAGGATTTATTCACATTTTCTTCAAACAAAAAAAAAATATCAAATTTTTAATATTTTTTGTGAAAATATAAAAATGTAAATCCTCATTATTTAGCTTAAGCTCAAACATCTACGGATATAGGATAGTTATCATTAGAATTCTTATTTTTATCATTAGAAATTATAAAAAGATGCTTATTTATGAGAAGGTAGTAGATAGATATATAATATTTTGTAAAATTTAATTGAAAAGTCTTAATTAAAAAATATAAAGATTTATAAATGTTTAAATATTATTTGTGAATAAATATAATATTATTATACTACAAAGAAGATATGTGGAAAATTAGTGATACAAAAAAGGCATAGAAAGAGTCACAGCAATTTAATAATATGCTATTTCGGAGTGAGAATAGATTATTTATTGCTATAAGCGCTGAGAAAATTGAAATCATACAAATCTAATAAAATATTTGTATGAAAGTTTGTCATAACTTATTTGAATTGCTTCTCAAATACTAATATTTGATAGAAAGCAGCATTTACATTTTTCATTTATTTTTATATTTATTTTGAGCAGTCCAAATTCGTCATAGTAGATTAAGAAAGTAATCCAAATCTATAGAATCTTTCAAAGAGGATTTAACTTCTACTTAAAGGAGATATTTAGATTTTTATTCCTTTTGGGAATATTTGAGTTTCTCCCAAGAATTTGACTACCATTTCTTCAGAGAGTTTTAGTTTTTTAATATTTAAAAAAAATAAATTATTTCTTACAGAAATAGTTTAATGAACATCAAAGAATCCTTTGTTGATTTAAACTCTAACCAGTCGAGATAAAAAACGAATAGAATTCATGGCATTAAGATAATGTTAATCTTATTTGCTTAATAATTGTTATTTTATTGCTTTTTCACTCTCTAATTCATCTTCATCCATCAATAACATAAGATCTTAAGATAATCTATATTCTTCTAATTCAACAGATTCATTTCTATCTCCAGCAATCTAGAAAATTATCACGAATAAAATATTTGGTTGAGTGAGAATATGAATAGTTATATTATCAATAGTCAGGTCTCCATGATGGACAATCCAAATACTTCTAGAAATATAAATGGCAAATAGGAATTTAATGATAATATATATTCCCACTATAATGAGTATTCCAGCATCTTGATATACCAAAAAAGTCTAGGAAAAAGAAAGATACTCGTCACTTGTCTTATCAGAGATGAAGCTGACTTCAGATAGGAATAGTATTATAGACACATGTACGAGAATATCTATTATACCTGACAAATTTAAAGCATTTTTTATATAATTAGGGATATCTAAATCTTTCTCTATTTAAAATGCTTTTAGTACTCCAGTTCTTCTAATGAAGTTGAGCATGCCATACTCATTCCAATTTAACGAGAAATTAAGGAACTTTTTCATGAGTTCAATGGTAACTTAATAAGCAATCCCATAGAAGACAACACAAATTCCAAAGAATCTATCATTCTATTAAACTTGAATTGTATATAAATTATAAAGACAGAGTTAGTAACCGAAAGGATTCATAAGCAAAGAAAGGAACCTAAATTTATTTAAAGCTTAGCTGAGCTCTTCATTAGAGTTATCTACACTCAAGTGATAAAGACAAATTGAATAAGCCAACACTGTAATATTGCTAATTATTGTGAAATCCATGATAGCAGGTCTCCACCATCCAAACTAAACATAATCAAACTCAATAAGTTGAAATCCAAAGTAAAACCACATCTATAAGTAAACTGTAGGAATCACGCTTAAATAAAACTTAGCAATAAAAAATGTACATAAATCTCTCACTCTCTTTTAATTTCTTAAATAAAGGAATCCTAAATTTAAAATATCAGTCAAAACCAATTATTCAGGCTACTCATAACCCATTCTCCTTAGAAAAAATAGCAATATCATCTTTTCTAGAGCATATATTCCGCCAAAGTATGCAAAATAAAAATAATGCCCATTTAATAACTGAAGAATTGCAATGAAAACATTCAAGGCTGTTACAAAATAATATAAAATGCAAAAGAATAGACACATCTTCCTAAATAGATCCTCTCTAACCTCTTTGTTATCCTTTGTCATTTTGCTAAGTTAATTTGCTGTATGTTTTTATAATCTGATATTCCTTACTTTCTACCTATTTTACTAATGTTCTAAAGATACTACTGCTACTTTATTTAATTTCAAATTAGTTCAAATATGATGAATGTTAAATAGAAACTTATTCGATAAATCAATCAATCAATTAACCAATCTATCTTCTATTTTATAAATAAAGTGAAATCCTTGATTCAATCCTATCGATCTATCTTTTATTTTTGTTTTATCTTATTTTTTTTGTTATATTCTATAAATAGAACTTTCCTCATATTTTAGTGAGCAAAGTTAAATCAAAATTTTTGCAGAATTAATTTTTTAATTTATATTTTATAAAAATCTAATTCAAAAAAGATAATATTAATAATGATGAAATTCATTCTTTCTGAAAAGGAATTAAAAATTTATTTTATTAATAATATTTAAGGGAGAAATATTATTAAATTCAGATGAAAGTAACTTAAATAAACAGATGATTTAACTAAAATATTTTTTCTAAATTTTGAATCATTTTTTAAATAAATAAAAACATAATTTTAAGAAGAATAAAAACAAAAAACAAATTTTGAATAAAAATGAAGCTAATTGAAATAAACTGCAAAGATTTAACCATTTATTTATTAAAAATTAAAATTTGAAAATAATAAATTATTATTATAAAAATAATATTTATTAATAGCATATTGAGATATATTTTATAAATTTAGCTGCTTTTAATTTTAAAATAAAGAGATTGAAAGTAGAAGAATTTAAATGATAAAAGAAAGAGTAGTACCTAATAAAGTATTCGTTAATTTTTGGGATGGAAGATGTGGATATTAGGATGTAAAATGGATTAATAGCTTTTTTAGGAGAGTTAGTAAATAGGTAGGTAAATAGAAGAATATTTATTTATGACAATGAGATACTGATAGATATGGATGAAAGATAGTATTGAAAGAATAATCCTAAGCAATAAATAAAGGGTAAAATTAAAATAGTAGAAAGTAAATTAATAGAAAGTAAAGATTTATAATTCATTAATATAATCAAAAAGCTATCATTATAAAAAAGAGATAAGGTTTTTTGTTTAATTTGTAGTATATTAATTTAAGCGTAAACAAAATAATCATAATAAGAAATGCCTAGAAAAGAGAAGAAGGGAAAGACAAGAAAAGATGTCCATTATTACATGGCCAAGGAATATGGTTATCGTTCCAGAGCCTGTTTCAAATTGATTTAGATTAATAAAAAATATGGATTTTTAGAAAAAGCTAATTCAGTTATTGATCTTTGTGCTGCTCCTGGTGGTTGGTAAGTTTAGATTAATTTTACTAACAAGAAATTTATTATCTCAATTAAAATCATATTATTTAAAATAATTGTTTTTAATTCTACTTATTTGTAATTTAGGTTATAAGTCGCTGCTAAGTTCTGCCCTGTTACTTGTACTAAAATTGGTTTGGATCTCGTTCCTATTAAGCCTATTCCAGGTGTTAAAACCTTCGTTTAAGATATTACCGCTCCCGTTACTTATCAATTGGTAAATTTAAGTTTACAAAATATTAAGCTAATAAAGAAAATGATAGTTTTCTTGTTATAGGATATCATTTTAGAATTAGATTAGACATTATTCTAAGCTGTTCTTTAAGTTTTGCATGCAATATTAATAATAAAAATTATAAAAAATAGTTGAAAAGAGAATTGAAGGGAGGTAAAGCAGATGTTGTACTTAATGATGGTGCTCCCAACGTTGGTGCTAACTGGTAAAAGGATGCTTTCAATTAAATCGAACTTACCTTATCTGCTCTTAAGCTTGCTGTCAATTTCTTGAAAAAAGGAGGTACTTTTGTTACCAAAGTTTTCAGATCTAAGGATTACAATGCCCTTATTTGGGTTTGCAATAAATTCTTCAGAAAGATTGAAGCCAACAAACCCAAAGCTTCTCGTTTCACTTCTGCAGAAATTTTCATTGTTTGTACTGATTTCATTGCTCCTGATATCATCGACGAAAAGTTATTCGATGCTAAGTACATTTTCAAGGTAAATAATATAAAGATTATTTGATTAAAAAAGGTTGAGTAGAATAAACACAATTATCCTACTTAATTGAATTAATTTGTATCTTTATTCAAAATTAAATAGAAATCACCAAAAAAAAATTATTAGATTGTGTAGCATTTTAATTAAAATTCAATTTTTAAAAATAATAAATAGGATACTGAAGATGATTACTATGCATCATAAGTTGAACATGAAGTCAATTCAATTGATAAAATCATGGCAAAGAGAAGAAAAAGAGTTGGTTATGGTGATGATGTTAAATAAACTGTCTTCTAACCCATCACTTTTGAAGAATTCATTAATATAGATAATCCCTTCGCAGTCTTCTTAACTCACAATGCAATTTCATTCCCTAAAGACTAATAAGATAAATATTTAGCTCTCACTCAACCTCCTAAGGATTGGGAAGCTATTTGCGAAGATATTCTTGTTATTGGTAAGAGAGAAATCGCTCAACTTATTAAGTGGAGAAATAAAATTCTTCATATCAAGAGAAAAGAAAAGGAATAAGAGAAAAAAAATAAAATAAAATCAATTACTGTCGATAAAAATGGCGAAAATTAAAATGAAGAAATTGAATCTGAAGAAAGTAATGAAGACGAAATGGACGTTGAAGAAAACGAAGAAGATTGGGAAGATGATGGAGTCGAAGAATCTGAAGAAGATGTAGAAGAAGATGACGATGAAGAAGACGATGATGAAGAAGAAGAAGTAGAAGGTGATGATGAAAACGAAGAAGTAAATGTAGAAGATGTTGATCATTAACTTTCAAAGGAATTAAGAGAGGAATAAAGGAAATAATTGAATAGATAGAGAAAGATAAAGGAAAAGAATGTTAAGAGAATTGCTAAATCAGCACTCGGTCTTGAATTTGCTAATGATATTCACGATGAAGAATTATATAAAATGGATTTGCACAAGGATGTTATGGGTATGGAATACATTGAAGCTTCCGATGATGAAATATAAAAGAAACCAGTAAATTTACTTGATTTAAAGGAAAATAATTTCAAATTTTAATCTTCTTTAATTATATTAAATAGTCCAATAAGATTTCTTTCAAGAACAATAAGGAATTAGAATAAAACTTAGAAGCTATTTATGAATAGAAATAACTTAGATAGCAAATTTCTAAGAAAAAGAAAGCTAACAAGGTAATTAATTATAGATTTCATAATATTAGAAACTAAAAGCAATTTATATATAATTAGGATGAAGAATTTACTGGAGATGATGGCAATATTTAGGTTTAATCTCTTAATGAAAACAAGTTCAGAAATCCTCATTTGAAAGAAAATGAAGAAATGCTTGAAAGTGGTATTAAAAGAAGAAAATGGTTCGATAAGGGTGTTTTCAATGATGATTTCTCTGACGATGATTCTAGCGAATAAAGTGAAGATGCTGGTGAACTTGATGAGGAATATGCCGTAGACGATGATTCCGTTTATGATGAAGCAGATAAGAAGAACAATAAAGGATTCGTCAATCCCTTAAAGAAAAGTCACTTATCATCAAGATAAAATGGAGAAGTTGATGATGATGAAGATATTAATTTCGGTAGTAATGATGAAGAAGAAGAAGATAAACACGATAAGGGATATATTGATATGTATGATGATAATATTTACATTGGTAAAAGACCTAAGAGCGGTTATGATGTTGATCCTAACGAGACTGTTCCTGGTGAAGTTTCAGATGATGATGCTTATGTTATTCAAGTAATATTTCTATAATATTTTAATTAATTGACACATTAATAATTATTTTACTTTTAATTTAGGTTCCCAAAACTGATATGGAAAAGAGAAGAAGAGCCATGAAGAGAGCTGAAAAGAAGAAATTGAAAAAAGAAGAAAACCCTTAAATTAAGGATGATGGTTTTGAAGTCGTTCCTAAATAAGAAGATTTTGATATTGATAATTTAGCTGAAACTCTTGCCTTAGCAAAGAAAATGTAAAGAAAGAGAGCTAGAGAAGACATTATTGATTCTACTTACTCTCGTTATGCTTTTGAAGATCAAGAAGAACTCCCCGCTTGGTTTATTGATGATGAAAAGTAACACAACTTCAAGCATCTTCCCGTAACTAAAGATGAAATATTAGCTGAAAAGGAAAGACTTATGGCTATCAACAGAAGAGCTCCTAAAAAGGTAATAAAATTGCTAAATATTAAAAAAAATATATATTAAATTGATTCATTTTTATAAATAGATTATTGAAGCTAAAATCAGAAACTATAAAAGAATGGAAAAGAAGATGAAGAAGGCTAAGAATAAAGCTAATCAAATTATGGAAACTGAAGGTATTTCCGAATAAATGAAAATAAAATAAGTAAAAAGTCTCTATGCTAAGGAAAAGAGAGGTCTTAAGTAAGAAAAGAAATATATAGTTGGTAAAAAGAGTGCTGGTGGCCCTGGTAAAAACTCCAGATTCGTTAAGCACGTAGATAGCAGATTAAAGAAAGATAGAAAAGCTCAAAAGAGAATATTTACTAACAAAGGTTCAACTAAAAGATAAGCCAAACGTCATAAAGGAAAGAAGCAAAAAAGTTGATCAAACAAACTAATTAATATATATACATTTACTGTCTATAATCTATTTATCTGTGTGTTTATTCTAAGATTCTTTCATAATTTTTAATCATCCTTCACTTCAAAAAATCAATCAATCAATCTATATTTCTCTTATTTTTTTAATAAATATAGTAATAATAATATAATCTTCTACTGATTAATCTTATTCAAATGTGCTATTTATTAATTTATGATAAATCTTTTAGATTTTAAAAACAATAATTTTATTGATTTCAAGTTAGTGAATATCTCAATTATTATTATTATTATTATTTTAAGGATTAAAATATTTTTTATTAATCATTAAAGTGATAGATGAAAATCAATAAAATATTTATTGATAAAAAATGTTTATGAGAGGGAATGTTTTTTTATGTTTTACTTATTAATGAGATTGATTAAAAGATAGATAGATAGATCGATAGATTGAATTGCTTTGGATACTTGCGAGATATATTGGTTAAGACTTATAATAATAAGGAAATTAAAAGATATATTTATCTAAATAACAAAGTTTTAAGGCTTAATAAAATTACAATTAGGATATTAATAGGAAATGGTATTCAAAATAATATTAAATAGATCAAATCAATTCTAATTCAATTCTTCTTAAATAATAGAGTTCTTTAGTATAAAAGGAATAGATTGAATTGGGTGAATGTATTTCATCAATCGATTTCAGTCCTTCAGGAGAATATGTCGCTGTTGGTCTTATTGATGAAAGTGTTAGAGTTTGGTAATTATCATATTGTCTCATTTTATTTCTCTCAATAGATCTCATTCTTACAAATTATTATTTTAAAAACAACAGGAAGGCTGATTTTAGCTAAGATATTTCTAAGTAAAAGTTATATTAATTTGAAGGACATATGATGGGTGTTGTAGACATTAAATTCAACTCTGCTGGAAATAGTAATATATCATCGAGTTTAAAGCAAAAGGCTAAAGAAATGATAATTTGATTTTATTTAATATGAAAAACAGGAATTGCTGTTAGCTCATTAGATTCTATGATTAGAGTTTGGAATGTAGATGATGGTGAAAAGGTCTGTGAATTATAATGCAGTCCCAGTAAGCAGCTTTGATTAATAGTATTTTGATAATTTCATATTATTTACACTTTAAATGTTTATCAAAAGTGGAAAATTGGAAACTTGCCTTTAGAGATATGAACACCCTTTTAACTACTGGTGAATAAGGTAGAGTATCTGAATATAATATCAACTCTAAATCATTAATTGTTACTCATTAAACTAGAGATATCTTTGCCACAGCTATAGCATCTGTAATTCTATTGTTAAAATCTTATTAATACCTTCATTATTGTCTATCAATAAAAAAGCAATTAATACTAAAATAATTTTAATAGTGATAAAGATGAAATAATGATAATTATTTGATACATTTATTACTAATTGCAAACTTTAAATATACTAAAACTGATAATAATTAAATATAGTCTAAGGATAATAGTAAATTGGTTGCAGTAGGTAACAACGATGGTTAGTTATTTATCATTGACTACACCAATAATAGACATATCACTACCTCAAATTATCATGATAGAAAGATCAGATCTATTTGTTTCTCTAATGATGACATGAAGTTACTCACTGCTTCTGATGATGGTTCTGCTAAGTTGATAGATCTCACCAAAAATGAAGCTATCTTCACTTTTAATGGACATAATGGTAATGTTAACTGCGTCGATTATTGCCCTATTGATGAAAAATTATTTGTCACTTGGTAAACATATTTATCGTTTTATAATAGGATAATTTAAATTTAAATAATAAAAATAAATAAAAAAGTTCTTATGATTAAACTGTTAAAGTTTGGGATATTAATAAAAAGAGCTGTATTGAAACCATAAAATTCCATTAGGATAATGTTTGGGCTGCTAAATTCCATCCTACAAGAAAGATTATTGGTTCTGGTAAATTACAATTGAAACAAATAAAAATAACAACAATTCTACTAATTCTAAATACTTAATATTAAATACACTATTTTCAACAAATAAAATAGTTTCTGATGATGGTTTATTGGCTTTCCACGAACTTAAATGAGAGCAGCAATACTTATTTCATTTATTCTTGTTTAAAATATTTTTATTTTTTGAACTAATTGAAATTAAGATATTTTTTAATAATATGTAAGTATGTTTGTATAAGGTATTTTAATAAAAATTCTTCTACTTATCTATTTTGAATTAAAAGCCTCTATCTATCTATCAATCAATCTATTTAATTTTCTTTCTATTTATCTATTAATTAAAAGAAACTTACCTACATGCATACATTTAAGAAAGAATATATTATAAATTCTTTATTCCAGTTTCTTACTTAAAATTTGAACACGATGAAAATGAAATGTATCTATAAGGTTTCCATAGCTAAAAATGAATACAAATTCTCTCTTCAAAGATATGGCAATTAATTAATTTAATGCATCTATCATTCTAAATTATATATAATTCTTTCTCATTTCCCGATTTCTATTTTTTATTTTTTTGCATGTTTGTTTCTTTATTTCCTTATTTGTCAAGTTTTAATAACTCATTCATTCACTAATTACCCTTAATTACCGTATGATATCTAAATTAAGAAGGAAGAATATACCAAAATCTAAATATAATCATTAAATCATAAAGAAAGAATTTTAGTGAAATTAAAAGAAAAGAAAAAAGATATTAAATAATAGATAGAATTAGTTAATAGAAATGGCTGACTCAAGGAAAAGAGAATGTGTTCTTTGCTATGACGAAATTAAGTACATTGGTTTAGGCTAATGCAATCATAAAGAAATGTGCTATAGATGTCACTATAAGATGAGAGCATTTACTGCCAACAGATAATGCCCATTGTGCAATGTACACCAACCAACTAACTTTAAACTAACTACTTACTTACTTATTATTGAAATTTGCAATCATAAGAATTTTAATCAGATAAAATAGATATTAAACATTCTTTAAACTTATCATATAGGGCCACAATATGGATTTAATTGTTACTGATGACTTTTAAGCCGATTTCAATGAATACGACTTAGACTCTTTAGAAAACTTTTTTGATGTAAACTTAATAAATTATGTCTAAGGAATCAATTTAATCATTCAAAAATAATAAATAAATAGAAAAAAACTGGTATCTATGCAGTTTCTGAATAGATTTTTAGCGATTTGAATAAAGTAAGTTATTAGAAGAGATAGAAAACTAATTAAATGATTATTCTTTATTTATTAGCTTGTTGAAATCAAGTGCTTTGCTACTGGCTGCAAGGAAGAAAATAATACATTCTAGAGTAATGCAAACTTAAAAAAGCATTTAAAGGAGAAGCATTAACGTTTTCTATGGTAAGATATTTGAACTATTAAATAAAGCCAAAAGGAATATTAAATAATACTATTAATGAAAATAGTGATATTTGTTTAGAGCATAAGACTTGCGTATTGTCAGAGCAAAGATTATATACACAACCTGGTTTAGAAAAACATACTAAAAAGGGTGATTTTGATGAAGATGGAAACGTCTATTTCTTCCATCCTTATTGCAATGTAAATCATTATTAAGCAAAAGATTATTGTAGATTTAAATATTAATCTTACAAAATTAGTACTGCTTGAAATACTTTTATGATGAAGAAGCTATTGTTAAGCACATGCCTGATCACTTTACTTGCCATGTTTGCGGTCCAGAATACAAGTACATCTATTATAAAAACTATTCTAACTTAGAAAAGCACTTCAGAATGTCACATTATCTTTGCGAGGATTAAACCTGTAGAGAAAAGTCATTTATTGTCTTTAAGACTGCTCCTGAATTAGAAATGCACAACTGCAATGTTCACAACACCTCTAATTCCAAGAAACATTCTATAAAGTAAATTACAAACAAATAACTAGAATAATAATCAAAATAATCTAAATTAATTTATATTAAAGTCAAATTAATCTTTAAACTATGACTGGTTTCGATTTTGGTAAAGGAGGCGAATTAAAGGTTAAGGGAAAAGACGATCTCATTAAAGATAAGGAAGGTGTCGATTTCGAATCTCAATTCCTTTCTTTGAGAAAGACCAAGATGAAAAATACTTAAGTTGATGCTCACTAAGACGAACCCATCGACTATAGAGATTTCTATTGCCAAAAGTATGATGAAAAGTATGTTAAAGAAGAAACTGAAATTCTTTAGGCATACTACGAAGAAAACTATGGTAATGGTCAAGCTAAGAACTCTAAAACAAATGGCAGAAACAATAACAGATAAAAAACCAATAATAAAAGAAAGTTATCGTAATATTTTACATGAGTTTTAAATAATTGTTTAATTCTTACTTACTTATTTGGTTTAAATTATTAGTGGTAAAAATGAAGAAGTTTATTAAGAAGATATTCCACTTTTAAGATACCATTAAATCCATCATTTGGATGAAGAAACTTATCTTGGAAAACTTGGTTACGTTTTAGATTAAGATAAGTTTGATCAAATGGAATAAGCACAAACCCAAATGTAAAAGAAGAAAATTAGTGCATAAGAATTCTATGATAAATTCGAAAGTCTTGTCGGTAAGACTGTCGCCTTGAGATTACTTCCTGTAATTGCTGCTAACTTAAATTCAAGTAAATATGAAACTATCCAAAAGGAATTAGATGATGTTTATATGGCTTAAATTAAAAAACTCCCTTCTAAGGTAAATTATTTTAAGAATAATAGTGAATTATAGATTAATTTAAATTAAAAATAGCATTAAAATTTGATTAATAGCTCATCTACTTACAAAGATTTCTTTGGCCAATTTAGAAAGTATATTGAAGATCAACTTTCAATTCGTATCAAGAGTGGCAAACTAAAACTTCACCTTAAAGAATTGAAAATGGATAGATCAAGAAGATTCTAACTAATTGAAATTTTAAGAAGAGTTAAGACCAAGGAGATGGCAAAGCTTAAATTCATTTCAAACTTTGGTGTTTCAGTAGATGTTAACTCTTTGATTTTAAGAAAGGTATTCTTCGCTGATTTAAAGAAAGTTAATGAATTATTTGATACTATTCCTAACTATGAAATGCTGCATCTCTATGTTTACGTGTAAGATATTTTTTAAACTACAATTTTATCTAATTTAAACATAAATCATCAATATTTAGGAGTTACTGTGATGATTTATTACAAGGAAAGGATATCCATTAAGATAAGCAACTAATCTCAGTAAATATGTTAAAGGATTACTTCAACACTCACCCAGATATCTATAGAGATTTCTATCCTAAGGGAGAGGAGATAGATGAATAATACAAAGAAGAAGAATAAAAATAAATAGGTATTATTTAAAAAACTTCTGTCATAGCAAAAAGTGGATCAGCTAAGGCTTAATAAATCGATACTTAAGATATATATGAATTCCCTTAAATTATTCCTGGCTATAAAAAGCCCTAAGCAACTATTGTTTCAAAACAAGAACCAACCCTTCCTGTTGATAAACCTAAGAATGAAAAGGAAATATAAAAGAAATAGAACGTAATGAGTAATTGGGAAAAAGCAAATGAAAACCCCTTCCTTTACGAATCATAAGATACTAAAATTAGAGTGACTTAAGTTTTGAAAGAAGAATTCCCAACATTAGGAGGCGGAAAATAATTGCAACCATTTACAGTTCCTAAGAGTAATCAATCATACATACATACATTTTATAATAATATTTAAATTATTAATTTTAACTTTTAAATAATAATAATAGAGAAATAACATTAATTATTTACTGAAGAAGAAAAACCTAAACCCAAAGTTGTTTAGAATAATAATCCTCCTAAGTAAGATTCTAGCTAATGGAATGGACCTGGTAGTGAAGAAATCGACTAACATGATATTTCTAATTTAAAAGTTGTAGGTGTAAAGAAGAAAAGTAAAAAAGGTTAAGTATAGGTTTCTTTAGCAGGTTACTTTAAATGAAGAAAATTAATAAAATAGAAAATAAAGATCATCAATTAACTATTTATAAAGTATAAAATGAATGATTGAAACAAAATATATCAATTTAAATCATAATAAAAAGAAATTCGATATATTATTTAAAATAAATTAATAGTTTAATAATTTGTAAAACTTGCTAATATTCTTAAATGTTCCTTCTAATAAGTTTTATTTGTTCAAATAAGAACCTTTGCTATTTGTTATTTAATTTTACTTACTTTCAATTTACTTCATTTCTATGTTATATACCATTGGTACTCTAATTACTCCTTAAATTCTAATTTATTTACTTGTTTTCCCTCTAATAATTTTCAAACTCAAATATTTACAAAGGTGTTAATATAATGGGGAGCTAATATATGAGAAACTACAGTATATAAAATAGATTGGAAATAAATAAACAATTGACATATTTTCAATTTATTTGAGATTCTAAAATTCTTTTAATTTATTATTTAAAAATAATATCAATTTAAAAAAAACTATTTAATCTTAAAATTATAAACTAATTCTATTTTAAATTTCTAAAGAAAATGAAAAAACTCAATTTTATTAGTTATTACTTCATCTTATATTATAGAAATGTTACTGTTGTTGCTATTAAAATATAATAACTGCTTAATATAAATTTAAGGATTTTCTTGAGAGTGGTAAAGTTAATAAAATCTTATAATAATTATTCTTAACTCAATAGAGAGAATATATATCTACTTTTAAATGGAAGGGGAATATATTGGGAAATAATAAGAGAAGAATAATTACAATAAAAAATATAATTATAAATTTATTATATATATATATACAGTGCTATTTATTTTTATTGGTTATTTATTAATTAATTTCATTTTACTAAGTTTAGTTAAATCTATTCATGTCCTATCCTATCCTTTATTGTAGTAATTATTAATTGTTTAGGAATTCCTGAAAATAAAGTTATAACTGGTTTATTCTTTCTCAGAATTTGCCACATTCTTCAGCTTCTTCAATAGTATAAGGCTTTTCATTAGCTCTCTTAACAGATTTTTTGTGTACCTTAGTAGCTTAATGAGTTTTCAAATGTTCCTCATTGTTAAAGTATCTAGAGCAAGGAATGCAATAATGTTAACCAAGGCCAGGTAGTTCTTCATTAACTTCTTGATGCAACCACTTTTCTTGGTTTTCAGGCTTAATGTCTTCATGGATTTAATCCTAATCTCTTTTATAATGTCTAGTCTTAAAAGTTCTATGGAAAGTTTTGTTCTTTCCTTTAGTTCCTTTTCTTCTTTGAACACCACCCATTGATAATGATTGATTGATTGATATTTTTGATAGTTTTGAAATGATAAATTAATTTGGTTAATTATTAATTACCAATAAATTCAATCTCAAATTTATATCTCTAATCATTCATTTTTCACTTCATTCTAATTAATAAGATTTACAAAGTTTTCATTATTTTTTAGTAGCACAAAGAGCAATTTATATTTATACTTTTGTTTATAAGAATTTACTAACCAAAAGTGATTATAATATTTCTTTAAAATTAAATTTTTAAAATAATGAATGAGTTAATAAACAAAATAATAAATAAAATTCAAAATATAAATTGATATTTTAGTACAATATAACTAACGATTAAGATACATCATTAAATTCATTTTAAAATTATTTTAAATTTTGTTTAAAAAAATTATACCAAAAACAACAAGAAACAAGAAACGTGGTTTAGTATTAGAATTATATCATCTAGCGTTTAAGTTTATCTCTTTCTTACTGAATACAGAATGTAAAGAAAATACCAAACACGATTTCGAATGACGAATTTTGATATCTTTCAACAGAAATAAATAATTTGGATATTAATAAATCCAACAAAAGAATATTTAATTAAAAATAATATATAATTAAAATTTGATAATTTTTAAAAAAAAGGTAAGAAAAAAAAGAAAATGTTCTATAAAGCAGTAACTTTCTTAGTGTTCTCTCTCTTAGTGTTCAAGGGATTTAATTACATTAACTTTGAATAGTAAGAATACACTTAAATGTACACTTAGTCATGGAATCTATAGATGGATAGATTAAATAATGTTCAAACATCATTATTAGGAGAGAAAAAGTTCGATTTCTCTAAATTTGTTTTAACAAGCCAATCAGCTTTGAGATCATTTATGATAAATCTTGGTTTATTCTATATTATTGCCGGTTTTTCCATTTAATACAGAGCTCATTTCATTAGATTCATATCCGGAATAGTTCTTCTCTTAATTTTTATTACTTACGGTTCAAACAAAAAGTAATTTGAATAGATTGATTATATGGAGAAGTATTATCATTTTGCACTCAGCTTAGTATTCTTCCTCCACCACTTAATTGAACCTAGACTCTATAGCGAAAAGAACTTATTCTAATTGCTAGAAAATCAAAAAGAATAAATTCTTAAGTAGATTGAATCTAGTAAGGTTAAAAAAGTTAAGAAGAATAAAAATAAATAAGGAGAACAAGAGGTTAAAGAAGAATCAAATAATCATCACTAACACCACGTTCACCACCAAGAAGAAAATCTTGAAGAAAACTTAGAAGAATAAGAAGAAGAAGAGTCTACTAAAATAAATAACTCAAAAAACACCAACTCTAATCAAAATAAAGAATCTGATTCAGAAGATGAATAAGAAAAGAGAAAATATTAAGTTGATGATGATGGTTTTTCTATTGTTCCTAAAAAGAACATAAAGAAAGTTTAGGAAACTAGAAAAGTTACTAAAAGTAAAAAGAAAGAACATTTTGATATTTGAAATATAAAATAATTCATATAAATTTAGTATCAATTATTTATTTGTATTCAACCAAACTTTATTTTCCTAAATTACATTAATATTCATTCAAATGAAATAATTATATTTTTTTTGAATTAACTTTAACTTTCTTATTAATTATTAAGAATTACAAAGAAATAGTAAAAAAGATTAGATTATAATGAAAGAATAATAGAATTATAAAATAAATAATATTAAAAGGAATAAATTGATTAAATTTAAGATATTTTTTATTAAGAGGAAGGAATATTTTACTATTAAATAATAATACATATAAATAATAATTAAAATAATTTAAGATCTATAAATTTTAATATTCAATCTAAGTCAACTGCAATTTGATGTGTATTATAAAGCCATTCAACAAATAGGTTTTACTATTTGAATATACTTGCTCTGTGCATATTATGCACGAATTCAGTATCTATGTCAAAACTATTAAGATAATCTAGAAATCCTTATTATAGTTTCTAATTTTAATTTTCAAATAATTAAATACAATATTTAATTAAAACTCTAAATGTACCTCTGAGAGATTTAAGAACTTAGGAATATATTCACGATGAATATTTAATTTTCTGTCATTTTTCATCTCTTTAATTACCCTTTACTTGAGAATTTCTTCAATCTAAGTGTAATTTTAATATAGCCCTACATTTTATATAATTATTTCTCCATATGCTTCATCACATTCATAGACCATGTATTCTTCTATATCTGGTTTGTTTTTAATCACAACCTTTAATTTAAAATTTAATTCAAACAATTGTTTTTAAAGTTTTATTTAATAGCTATTAGAAGTATTAGAAGTTTACTAAAAATGTGAAAGAATACTCTTCGAGTGGATTTCCTAAGGGGTTTTCTTAATCTAGAATAAGATCCTTAGCAATTTTCTATCTTTCTTCATGAAGAGAATTAAAATATTAGTTTTCGAATTTGATATCTAAAATGTCTTTAGTTTGATCTAGTTCATGATGATATAAATGTCTTTACTCGTCTGGTTTTAAAACATGATGTCTTTCACTAAAAGTTTAATTTTAAAAATAATTTGTTTTAATTTCTACTTTCATTCATTTATACATTCATTTAATTTACTTTGCCCTAAAAAGAATTTCTACCTATTTTGATCCGTATTTCTTTACTAATTACATAACAGGTTTTCTTGAATTTTCTAATAAAAGGAATCCTTTATCAGAAAAATATTTCTATTATAAAAAAAGATGATAAATGCATGAAAGATGCACAAATAATTCATCAAATAAAACGAATTTTGATTGATCGATTAGGAATTGTTTTAATTATTATTTACCAGAAGGCTAAACTTAATCTGATCCATTTATTACTTATTCTTTAAGTAGTCCTAAATTTCATTTTATAAAACTCTTCTTAATGATGTAGCAATTGCACATTTCACTATTATTTAAGAAATAAATATTTATTAAATTCCTTAAATTAGAATTTAATTACTCTTAATTTCATAATTAGTTGGATCTTGATCTAAGCACTCTATTAATTCCTATTCATTTTATTTCATTTGATTGCTTAATTACTAGTAATCACTGTGGAGGATTTGAATTTCTTTAATCTCTTCTTTTCTATTCAAAAAGCTAATCTTATAAGATGGAGCTTGCTTAATTAAATTCTTGATGATAGCCTTGGAAATAGTATGAGAAATCATTTTATTAAATTTAACTATTAATCTTATTATTTTAAAACCTATAGATGTAGAAATTAACAAATTATTAATTTTTAAAATGATTAAATCTTAGTATATATTAAGTAAGATCTTCACAAATTTAATCAAAACAAATAAGTATCAATATTAATTATATAGATATCTAAATAAATTTGATTTTATTGGATTTAAGTAAAAGCTACAATCTTCAAAAAAGATAGTAGAATAAAAAAAATCTATAAAAAATTAAATATAAATTAATAATCATTCTTTTAAGAAATTATAAAGGTAAATAACAAACAATATATGATTGGTTGGTTTAATTGTGAAAGAATAATCTCATCTTTTCTTTTTAAATTCAAGAGGTTTTTCTTATGCAGGGAAACCTGATTATTATTGTTAAGGATAGTAATTAGGGTAGTATTGCTAATAAAATAGTTGTTGAGCCTATTATTGTTATTGGTAATATTAGGCTAGTTATTATTGTTAATAATCAGGATAGGAACCATATTGAGGGTATTAAATTACTGGTTGCTGCATAACAGCGGCTGGTTGGTACATTCCTGCTTACATTGGAGGAGGATAATACATTTGTTACATAGCAAGAGCTTATTGATAATTCAAAGTGGCTAATCCTTTTTCTCTTTCTTTGTCTTTCTTCTTTTTGTCTTTCTTCTCTTTCTTTTCTTTTTTCTTCCTTTCTTTTTCTTGACTTCTTTCTTCTGATCTTCTCTTCTTTTTCTTATCATTATCATCTTCTTTTTCTACTTCTTTTTAACCTTCTTATACTTTTCCTGTAGTATCTTCTACTTATAATTATTCTCCTTTAGATTGCTCTTATTTATCTAATTAATTCTATTATTATTGTTATTATTATTATTATTCCCATTCTGCAATTTCACTACTTGAATCTTTAAGCTAAACCTTTTAATGACTATCTTATTATTTTGATTATAATTATCTTTCCTAAGTATTTGCATTTTAATTTGGAGTATTACTAGCTATTTATTGATATTCCTATGTTGTATTATTCACAGGAGGTAGAGGAGGGGGTGAAGGTTTTTGTACAATTTCTTGTGTTTTAGGGGGTAATACTACTGGTGCTTCAATTTGAGGTGCTACTTCTTTAGGCTTAGGGGGTTAAACTACGGAATTATTTTGTTAGGTAGGTAGTTATTAAGGTGGTTAAACTTGAGGAGGAAGAGGAGGAGGAGGAGTAACAGCTTAACGTTATAGAGTGTATGTATTACTGACTTAATTAGTAGAAAGATTAATCTCTTCTATTATAACCTCATGTTATGGTGATTTAATTATTGGGGGAGGAGTAGGGTTTACTTCCTCTTTTTCATATAATTTTAATACATCTTCAATAGAGGATTTCTTTTTATTTTGGTCTTATTAATTACTTTAAGCTGCTTAAATAGCTGTAGGCTATTCAGTTACAATCTTATCTGAAGTGGGATTAGTTTATTCTTTTTATTTTGGTTATCTATTAGTAATATAAGAAGTAATCATTCTATTATAATATTCTTGTGTTGTATTTGCCTATTGTGTAGATTCTTTTGCAGTTAATATTTTCTCTTTTTCATTATTTTTAGAAGCTTATTATTATTATTGATTAGTTACAGAAGTTGGAGTGTTAGCAGATTAAGCAGGTTTTTTGTCACTTTTTTTTAAACTTAAACTGCTGCTTCTACTAGAATTTGATGACTTACTATGGCTGTCTCTACTGCTACTGCGACTACTACTACTTTTACTACTGCTTCTACTTCTGTTATCTCTTCTATTTTTTTAGTTGTTTCTGCTTCTATTCTTGCTAATAGATCTGCTTCTATTTTTTCTTCTATTTCTGCTTTCACTTCTTCTATTACTTCTACTTGAGCTTCTACTGGATTTGCTTCTGCTTCTACTTCTACTACTTTTACTGCTTCTACTACTTCTGCTACTGCTCCTACTATTAGAATCTGATTTAACTTTATCATCATCATTTCCAAATATTTCATTTAAATATGATAAACGTTATTGAGCCAATTATTATTCTTGAGTAAACTTCTTTTATTGTAAATACTATTGTCTCTTTTAGAGATGTAAATTTTTTCTGTAGTTATTGTATTCAATTTTAGTTTTAATTTGAGAATCGCGTTATTATTTTTCAAGGACTCTCTTAAGCTAATCAAAATGTTCTTTTCTATATTTATCTTAATTTTGCTCATCAAGATGTTCTAAGAACCATTTTAAATTAATGACTTCACCTCTATCAAGAGCTTGATGTTACATAGCTTCCTTAGCGTATTCTGCCATACATCTATGCTAATATCTAATAATTGCTTTTCCTTGGTTAGGAAGATATCTAATATCCTCGATGTCTCCCCATTCGCTAAAGTGACGATACAATATTTCATACATTTATGTAATCAGCCCTACTCCTTCTGTTGGTGCCTTAAAATCTTTTACTTCTATGCTACGAGTTTCGTGCATAAAAGAACCTACACCACCTCTATCATCTCTATGCTTGTCATGTCTTTGTCTACCGAAGATATCTCTAGAATTATCAATTGTCATACATTCAGCTAAAACTGGAACACGATGGAAGAATCTTTTAAAGTTTTAACAATTTTAATATAAAAATAGTCCTATTAAGAAATAAACTTTACTTGCAACTCTAACCTTCTGCACAGCAACCTTTAGCCCAGTGATGGCAAAAGAAAGCACTATAGCGATCTGTAAGATCTGCTTTGGTATAACCAGAATCTGTTTCAGAATTACAACGAGTTTCAGCAGGAGTTTTGTGATCTCTGACGGTGTCTCTTGTATCTGACAAATGCTTACCATACCAAATGTTATATTCTTAATCTCCTTCTTTGTAAGCATATTTATCTGCCAATGAAACTTCTACTTGCTTTCTGGAAGGTCTTTACAATATCTTTTAGACATCCTTTTCACCTCTTTTAGACAACTATTCTTGCATTTATTTAGGGATGTATTTTTCTAAAGTACTTGTATTGTCATCAATTATTTTCTTTTCCTTTAATAATTTTATTTATTCTTCTATTTATTATTAATGAGCAATAGGGTCCATAAAAGCTTGTTATTGCAAGTACATCTACTTTTTAATAGGGTTTCTGATGTGTTCAGGTATGTTTTCTTCTTTAAAAGCATTATTTGATTTAGAGGAAGATGAAGAAGATTTAGAAGAGTTTGATCTTGATCTTGAACTGGAACTATTCGATTTGGCTCTTTTCTTTTTATCTTTAGAATGAGATCTTGATCTTGAACTTGAACTATTTGATTTGGCCCTTCTCTTTTTATCTTTAGAGTGAGATCTTGATCTTGAATTGGAACTGGAATTTCTTGAACTCGAACGGGAACCTCTCTTCTTTTGTCTCAATCTATTTTTTGATGGAGATTTAGATCTTTATGAAGATTTTGATGATGAAGATGATGATGATGACGACGATCTCGATGATGATGATCTTTTATTACGATTTTTTTTACCGTTACTTGATGCTTTTTGTTCTTCAGCTGCTTTTTAATTGATTTTTTATATTGATAAATCTTCATTTTATCTTTATTTCTCCTTCAATATTTAAATTCTTGCTGCATCTTTTATAATTTCATTCGTTTCCTTTTAATTATTTTAAGAATCAACCTATTAATTCTTTTTAAGTTCTTATACATTCGCAGGTTCAATATGTTAAATTTCTTTTTGATTTTATTTAGATTGTTCATTTTGAACTGCTTATTTTGTATTATTTTCAACATTCTTTTGGGCAGAAATAGTTGATTATTGGGAATTTTCGGGTGGTATACTAGCGGGAGGGGGTGGAACTTATTCTTTTTCTTTTTCTGATTAATAAATCTTATAAAATATTTTGAGTTTCTCTAGAATATCGGGAGGTAATTCCCATAGTGAAGCCTTGGTTATTGGGTTATAGTAAAAGTACCTATTGTGAGTTTCCTCATAATGTTATTCATAAGGTTTTATCAAATCTTAAAACACTTTTTAATCCATTTTTTCTTTAAATTTATTTGATCAATTCTATGCTATTTTAATGGTTAATTGTTTCAATATCTATTTATTTTTAAATTAACTTCCTTTTTTATTTTAAAGATACTCTTCTAATTCACTCTTATTTCCTTTGTTAGAATAATTATTTTTTTATATTTTTTTCAATTAAATTTAGTGATGATTTTAAGGATTTTCCCTCTTATAATACTTTAAGTGTTTATTTTACAATCAAATCAATCGAACTACTACATTTTATAAAAAAGCATCTATTTCAAAATAATTATTGTTTCAAAGAGCATATCTTTAAAAGTATTTTACATAAATCTTATTAATGCAACCATTTAATTACCTCTTTTCATAATTTAAAAATTAATTCTATCACTTTTTTTATAAAGAAATTTTAATTACAAATTAATTATTTTAAAATGGTAAATTATGTTAATAAGACATAAAAAAATATAAAATAATAGAAAAATTATTATTGAAATTGGTTCATAAATTTCTTTGTCCATATTTTAAAATATTGAATAGGGTTTCTTACATTAAAATTTTAAATTCTTCATTTTGAAAATCCACACAATTTCGATTAAATATCAAAATCAAGAATTTATTAGATATAGCATTGAATAGATTTAGATCATTTTCACATAGAAAATTACCCAAATATTATAAAGATGAATGAGCAATTCTTTAGGTCACTTAGCTTGAATGAGCTGATGGCATATAAATAGCGCTTATAAGCAAGAAATAATGGTAATGTAAACTAATTCAAATGAATTAGCTTAAAATTGTTATAATTTGATAATCATTCATTTAACGAATAGATATGAACAGCATGCTTGATTATGTAAAAGAGGAGAATAAAAGATTAGAAGAGTAGAAAACATTCTTATCAGGACATTAATCGCATCTTACTTTAATCATGAAAAGATAAGAAAATAAATAAGAGTATAAATTCATAAAATAGAAATTGTACTCATATTTTTAATATTTTTTATTGCCAATTAATAAAGGAGACCTCGATAAAAAATATTTAACTAATTGATAGAAAATGGAGCTAAATTATTGCCTACTAAAGAAGGAGCCAAATAGTTATTAAACTTCTTTACAAACCAGTATTTTTTAATCATTTTTTATTTTCATAATATTTATCGCATATTGAATTTATTATTATCCTTAAAAAATAGAATCTAACCCTCCAACGATGAAGAATATTAAAGAAATGTATCAGACAAACCAAGTAAAAAAATTAATTAATAAATTCTTACTGCTAAAATTCAAATATTCTTTGTAATTTTAAATAGATGTCAATGATATTGTCTTTAAACCTCAAAAACAACAATCTTAAAAAGAAGATGCTTAAGAAAATATAAATAGTGAAAATAAGTAAAATGAAATAAACAAGAGACCCAGAAAGAAAATATTTGAAGAAGTCAAACCTTTTTAAAATCCTTTAGTTTATAATCCTTAATTAGCATTTGCATAATAAAAATTATAATAGTAGTAGTAGTAGCAGTAATAACAATAACAGTAATAATAGTAATAATAAAACAAATCAAAAGAAAATGAATAAAATGCAAGTTAATAATAAAAATAGCAAAAAAATTCATCCGAGGAAGATGAGTCTTACAATATTGAACAAGATTCAATTTGAAAATAAAAATACTAGTAATTTATGTCAAATCTATACAATTAATTAGTTCTATCTACCTTTAATAAATATTGTATTTTTTATTGGTTTCATTATATTGAAATAAAGTATAATTAATATGTGGATCTTTTTTAATATTTACCAACAAAATATTTATCTAACATCTCAATAAATAAATAAATATCTTTCTTTGTTTCTCTCTTTCACTAAAAATAAAGCTGACAAACTAAATTCTAGTAATTTATATATTTGATTAACTCCTTTACACAATTTACATGCATAAAAAGTAAAAATTTGATAATAAATAATAGATAACAATGGCCAATATCAGAAATCAGCAAATCAATTATATTATCAATCTCTATTTCTTTTATTCAAACCTTCTAGAAATTTACAATTATAAAAATCTTTTAAAAAATAATGTAAGAAATATGGGTTAAATCTTGAAAGATGAATAAAAGATATTTTAATATAAATTTCGAAAGTTAAGAAGAAAATTATGAAAGTGGTGGGCGGGGGGAGAGACAAAGAAGTGGAAAATGTAGAGGCTAGAGAGAAAGAAAAAAAGGAAAAATGATTAACTAAATTAGTATATTAAGAATATTGGGTGCAATAAATAGCAAACAAATTGAATAAAAGGTAATAAATAGACGTCACATTTCGCCACAGAATAATAATTTACTTAGTTAATTTATGACTACGCATATCTAGGAGAATCTTATTCTGACTGATAAAATAAAACAAAGAAAAAAGTTGATAATATGTGTTTGTATTTCTTTGTTAGTAATTAATTTTTATGAATGTATGTATGTATCTATCTAACTATGATCTGACAGAAGTGTTTTAAAAACAGTAAACAAAAAAATAAAAATATATTGTTTGATAATTTATCAATAAATTAATAAATAAAGTAAACACAATACCAACAACACTATTACTCCCATAATAACGAAGTAAGATTTTTTAAAGATGTTATTCCTAATGGCTTACCATTGATATTTATATATAGTAATAAGGTTAAAAATGTAAAGATTACTCTCTAGAACCTTGAAAGCTACTGCATCATAATTAGCAAGCAAATAAACCAAGAATTTTGCTGCTATTTATGGTCCATTAGCTGATATCAAGTTTGACCTTGAACACTTGAATAAGTAAAGCACTAAAATTTAGCAATTCATCAATATCTATCGTAAGCATGGACATTAATTTGCTTCTATCGACCCTCTTAACTAAGTAAATAGGTAAATTAATTTTATTTTTCTCATTTTCTTAACTATATTACTCATTTTATTATTTTGGGTTTTAAACTCCTTCTATTCGAATGCTATAACTACAATATTAGTTAACATATTATAATTGTTTTTATTTATCTTAATTTAATAGACCTGAGGAGTTTGTTAATCCTCTTGATTTTGGAATTAAATACACTGAAAACTACTAAAAGGATATTGATAGAGATTCTTCTTATATTTCTACCCTTACTGACGCTCAAGATGTAGCTAAGTTAGAATAATACTTGAAGAGAGTTTACAAAGATACTGTCGGTGTTGAATTCGAACACATCAACGACCCTGCTGAGAAGACTTGGCTTTATTACAATTTCGAAAGACATCAACTTTCCGAAATTTCTAATTTTGAAAAAGTCAATATCCACTCTCTTCTTGCTTAGACAGAAGCTTTGGATCATTTCCTCCACAAAAAGTTCTAGACTTTTGTAATTACTAAAATGAAAAGTGCTAAAATTATATTGAAAATGTTTTTAAATTTAATAGAAAAGATATGCTGGTGAAGGTGCTGAGTCCTCTATTATTGGTTTGAAGACAATCCTTGCCAAGGCTAGTGAAATGGGAGTAAAAAATCAATTTTTCATTTTTTTTTCCAACCATTTTTCTAGTTATAATGAATGATATTTTAAAATTTAATAAAAAAACGGAATGATTAATTAAAAATCATCAATTTTACTAATTTGTTGACATTCAAAAGATTTATCATTATTGATAATAAAATAGCATTTTAAATAAAAAGTTTATTTAAAAAAAGCAAAATATGAAAAGGTTTTAAAATAATTAAAAGTAGCTAGCAAATAGAAATTATAGTAGTTTAAGTTATAAATAGAATTAGTTCATTAGACATTCATTTTAAACTAGGACTAATTAAATAGTTAATTTTAAATAATAACAAAAAATAGGTTGAAGATGCTGTTATTGGCATGCCCCACAGAGGTAGATTGAATGTTTTATGCAATTTATTAGACTATCCCGTTGTTGATTTGCTTAGAAAAATTAGTGGCCATTCAGATTTGCCTAATGAGTTATACAATTATATCGATGATGTCGTTTCTCACATTGCAGTTTCAAAAAAAGGTAAACTTTATACTGGTACAGGATGCAAGGAAAGACCTATTAATGTTTCATTATTGCACAATCCTTCCCATTTGGAAGCTATCAACCCTGGCAGTATGGGTAAAGCTCGTGCTAAAATTGATGAAAAATCTACTGATTAAGTTCTCAATATTCAACTTCACGGTGATGCCGCTTTCTCAGCTCAAGGAATTGTTTACGAATCATTTGCTCTTGGTAAGGTTCCTAAATTCTCAGTTGGAGGTACCATTCATATGGTTGTTAACAATCAAATCGGTTTTACTACTAACCCTATTGATGGAAGAGGTGGTTTCTATTGCAGTGAAATTGCTAAAGCATTCGACACTCCTGTTCTTCACGTAAACTCAGATGATCCTGAAGCTCTTCATAGAGCATGCAAATTTGCTGTTGAATATCGTCAACGCTTCCATAAGGATATATTGATTGATGTTATTGGCTATCGTCGTTATGGTCACAATGAACTTGATGAGCCTGAATTCACCCAACCCGTTATGTATAACCATATTAAGTAAGCCTAAAAGACTTGCCCTCAAATCTATGATGACAAGCTAGTAGAGAATAAGATTGTTAAAGAAAATACTTATCAAAAGATCAGAGAAAAAACTTTTGCTTATTGTGACAGTGAATTCGAAAAGATTCCTACCATTAAGAAAACTATTGAAGAATACAAGAGTGAAGGACATAACTCTGCTTCTGCCTTCCGTGGAAACTGGAAAAACATGAATTTCAGTTAATATGGTGATAACAACAGAACTACTGGATACAACCCTGATGTCTTGCGCCAACTTGCTAAGCAAAGTGTTGTTCTTCCTGATGGTTTCTAAGTTCACCACCGTTTACAAAAGCACTTCATCTAATCTCGTCTTAAAGCAATTGAAACTAACTCTCTTGATTGGTAAAATAATTCATAAAAAAGAAGGTTAATTTAATTATGTTCAATTATAATCTAGGGCAACTTGTGAAGCTTTAGCTGCTATGACCCTATTAGAAGAAGGTCACAATATTCGTTTCACAGGTGAAGATGTAGAAAGAGGTACTTTCTCTCAAAGACATTGGGTATTTACTGATTAAGCTACTCATAGAACTTGGAATCCTATTCAAGTAACAAACAACCCTTAATTGACTAATTTATAATATTAAAATATTTAATCTTTAACAGGAATTCTATGAAGGCCTCAATAAGGGTAAATTATATGTTTACAATAGTCCCTTGAGTGAAGTTGGTACTCTTACTTATGAATATGGATATTCTTTAGAATCTGAAAAAATTCTCTCAATCTGGGAAGCTTAATTTGGTGACTTCAATAACTGTGCCTAACAAGCTATTGATACATTCTTATCCTGCAGTGAACACAAGTGGGTAAGATAAAGTTCTTTAACTCTCTTATTACCTCATGGTATGGATGGTGCTGGTCCTGAACACTCCAGCTGTCGTATGGAAAGATTCTTACAAATGGCTAACACTGATGGTATTGACAGAAACCTTACTTTTGCTGGTTATAATCCTTAGAGATAGCCTACTAAGATTGAAGACAATTAATTCTATATGAGTCATTAAGATGTTAACTTCTAATTGATTAATCCTACTACCCCTGCTAATTATTTCCATGCTTTAAGAAGATAAATGCACAGAAACTACAGAAAGCCTATGGTTGTTGTTGGTCCTAAGACATGTAATATTAAAATATTTTTATTATTATTTTTATTTATCTTTTAATTTAATTATTAAAGTATTGAGACATTAACAAGCTAAATCTTCATTCGAAGATATGGGTGAATTGACTAAATTCCAAGAAATCTTAGAAAAAATTGAAGTAAACAACAAAAAGAAGAATATCATCATTATGACTGGTAAATTCTAATACGATGTTCAAAATCTCATTGAGTAAGCAAACAAGTAAGATACTACTGCACTCGTTGTATTAGAAGAATTACTTCCCTTCCCCGAAGCTCAACTCTAAAGTATTTTAGCTAAGGCTAATCCTCACAATGCTAATGTAATTAAATGAATTAAAAAATGTTTATCTTATTTATTTTAAATTATTTTCTAAAAGATTTACTGGGTATAAGAAGAACATGTTAACTCTGGTGCTTATATTTACAGCGAACCTCATATAGCTAGAATTATTAGAGAACTTAAATTTAAAAATCAAAAGATAACTTATGTTGGAAGAAGAGGCTCAGTTGCTACTGCTACTGGTAGATCTAAAGATCATTCTCACGAATTAAAACAAATCACAACATATATTAATAAAATTATTTCTTAATGAAAATAATATTTTTTTGTATTTTTTATCTATTTATTATGTGCATAAATTAACTTCCATAATTTATTTACCTTCCAACAATTTTTATAAAACATGGTTTTTTATATATCAAAAATTAATATATTTTTATTGAATAATTTAATTTATTTGTTTTTGTGATGAAAAATGAGGAACATTGGTAATTACGATATTTTGTTAGGTAATAATGTGTAATGCAATTTAGATTTTTAAATATTTGAATAATTAATTACAATAGTTTTAACAAGTTAATAATCCGCCAAACTTGTAATAATTCCAATGAATTACAAATTGAATATAGATATTTTCAATAAAAAATTATGATTAGAAAGATATACTTTAATAATTTACAAACATGACAGATAATAACTAAACAACATAAGAACATAATTTGCTAAATCCTTAGCTTTATCCATAAATTAATTTAATAAAATAAAAATCTAGCTAGAATTCTATCAAATTTTAACCCAAAGATTTCATCATAAAGAATGAGAAACATTTATTAGAAGTTTATACTCTAAATAGTAAGGATTCATTAGGAGAAGGAGGACATGCATCTGTATTAAAATTATATGAATTAGATTCAGAAGGAAAAAAGATTTCAACAAATAAATGTGTTAAAAAGTTTGAAAAGAGGAATCTATTTTTTAAAAATAATGAGATATAAAGCTTAAAGTCCTTAGATCATCCTAATATTGTGAAAATCTATGAATATTTTGATGAAAGAGATGCTTATTATATTGTAATGGAAGAAGTAGAAGGAAGGGATTTATTTGAAGAAATTACCCAAAGAAAGTAGCCTTTTAACGAAAAGGAAACATGCTAAATAGTTAAATAAATTCTATTAGCTTTAAAATACACACATAAAAATGGTTTAATCCATAGAGATATTAAATTGGATAATATAATGGTCAGCCATCATCATCATAATACTACTACAAATTCATAAAAAACAAATTAGAGCTCTTAAAATTTAAGTAGAGATTAATCTTAAAATAAAAGTGAAGGATTATCTGAACATGAAGAAGATAAAAATTTAAATGCTCCAATTATTTAAATTCCTTAATAGGTAGAAGATAGTAAAAGCATTTAAACTTAATCCTCCTCAGAGAGTGACTAGACTACAGTTTTATAATAGTAGGATTAAGATTAAATAGAATGGAAAGTTAAATTAATCGATTGGAGTTTTGGATTAGATACTAATAACAGAAAGAATAAATATTAAAATACAATGTGTGGTTCACTTTAGTACCAAGCACCTGAATATTTCAATAAAAATTACAATGAAAAAATAGATATCTGGGCTCTTGGAGTTGTGATGTATACAATGCTATGCAATAAGTACCCATTTAATGCAAAGACAAAGTTAGAGACTCAACAAGCAATTCAAAGTAAATTATATTTCAATAATTTCATTTATTTAATGTATTTTCATTAATCTATCAATTAGAGAATCATATTGTTTTTGGTAGCGAGTGGGATAGTATTACTGATGAAGCCAAAGATATCATCCTTAAAATGTTAGAAAAGAATCCAGAAAAGAGACCAAGTGCAGAAGAATTGTTGGATCACGTTTGGTTCAAGATATAAAAAAAGCATAATTAAATTAATTAGGATATAGAAATAATTAAAAATAATTTGAGACATCTAAAATAATTTAAGTGTGAAAATGAGTTCTAAAAGGCTATATTAACTTTTATTAGTATAAATCTTGTTTCAAGCAATGAAAAAGCTTAATTAGAAAAAGTCTTTAAGGCTCTTGATACTAATGAAGATGGAAGACTGAGCAAAGAGGAAATATTAAATGGATTCAATCAAATATGGGGGGATAATTACATGAATGAAGATTAAATATAAATGATTTTTGAGTAAGTAGATTCTGATAAAAGTGAATCTATTGATTACAGTGAATTTGTTACTGCTACTATGCAACGAAATATCTTCAATGAAAAAAGCTATTTATAAAAAGCTTTTAATCTATTTGATAAAGATGGGGATGGCTATATAACGAATGATGAAATACTCTAAATTTTAGGTAATTCTCAAGATGAAGAGAATAGATCATAGCTTGAAGACTATATCTAACAAATGATAGATCAAATTGATACAAGCTAAGATGGCAAAATTTCATTTGATGAGTTTTGCACTATGATTTAATAATTTTCAAATACGGAAATTCTTATGAGCCAATGATTTTTAATTTTGTATTCATAAATATATTTTTAGATGTTTTATTTATTATATCCACTTTAATTATTCGACTTTTCTAATAGTTATTGTAACCTCAGCTTAATTTTTCTTTTTTTGATTTTTTTATTTTTGGAAATCAAAATAATTTTTAAAAGTGATTAGAAATTAATAAGGAAATACAGGAAATAGGATGGAAAAAGTAATCATTATTTTAAATGATAAAATAGAATATTTAATTTGATTTATTAATTAGTCCATTATAATTAAAATAAAGAATATAATTAGTAGAACCATTTTCAGATTAGTATTTTTTAATGATCAAAAATTAGAGTGAGTTGCTATTGATATAAAATAGGTATTTAAATGTTAATTTTATTACCAATTATACTGTAAAGAAATGTAATAAAAAAGACAGTATTATTGTGGTGTAAGTGCAACTAATAGCCAAGAAAACAAAACATTAGTTTGTAATGATAGTATATAAAGGAGTCTATATAAAAATAATTATTTAGTGATTGATAGATTGTTAAGAAATAAAATTTGTTTTCAATAGCAGTACTAAACAAGAGCAATCAATTAATTTGTTAATTAGATTAGTAATTAATTTAAAACATAATAAGAATAATAAAGAGAAACAAATAAATTCGTTTTTTTCTTTATAAATCTAATATCTTTAGTGAATAAGAAAGGAGTAGCAAAAGTTACTTGTAAACGAAGTCACAATTAACTTAAATAACTCAAATAAAACAATGAAATTAATAGTGAGAGATACAGCTGCAATCCTTAACAATTAAGAAGCCAAAGATGATACATTTGGATTGACATCAACTGAATAAAATACATAATTAGCTTCTAAGCGATAATCAATTAAAAATTCTACATTAAAGATCTTCTCAAAAAATTCAGAGAGTACAAGGGCAATAAATTCTTAAAAAGCAACTTCAGAATAGTTTAATAATGCCTCAACAGTAGGAGGAATGAATAGTCTTTAATAATAAAATAATGGAAGCAATAGTACGAGTTTTTAGCCTTCCAAAACAGTTTCTATAATGAATCGGCTCTTTTAGAAATAGAGCAATAATATACGCCCAAGTAAGGTGAACTTTGATGATAATAAAACATAGGTGAATTTCATATAAAAACAAAATTCATTAAAGCGATTTGATTATACTCCAGAATAAATTTTATAAGATCCTCTAGTAAATGTGTTTCCGGATGGAATGCCAAGAAAGCACATTTTGTACAAAGAATTACTGCAAGCGTACTTTAACGGTGATATATCAATGAATGAGTTGATTGATTTAAGAAATAAGTATACAATGAAGAGATAAAAATATGTTACAGTTCCTTTAAAAGATGATGAAAACTCGCAAGACTTCAATGAGAAAAAAGATTAAAAAGCAAATGCTAAGTTATGGTAATAAATCCGTAATTTAAGGCAAAAGCAAATTAATAAATTTAAGGTTAATGAAAAGAGGACTTAGAGAGGTAGTATTTTAATACCTTTAAATACTCCATCAGGAATGGGTTTAATGAGACGTGATTCATTGCAATCAGTCCTTTAGTCTTAGAATTCTTTTTCATAAACAACTCTTACAAGAGCAGATACTAAAGTAGATTTTATGATGTAATAAATAGACGAGAAAGATGAAAATAATAAAATCTATGAAGAACCTCCTAGTGATGCCAATATTTAAAATAACACTTCCCATAATCCTCCTTCTACAGCATAAGGGCAGCCAAAAAAGATTACAAAGTTTGGATCAATTATTTTTGATAAATTACTAAATATTAAGGATAAAGTAGAACATAAAAAAGTTCTCCAATTTAAGCAGAATAAGTAAAATCAGAATCAATTCCTTACACAATTTGAAGAAGCTCAGTAAGAAGTAATTGAGAAAATATAAAGAGGAGACCTTTTACAAAATGATCTTTCACACAAATATTATGTCAAACAGTTTATAGAAAGAAAGAACCTCAACCACTTAAATATTGTGGCTGATAAAACTGCCTAAAGTAATAATTTTTTCCAACCTTTTGATTTATTTTTTAATTTGCTAATTTTAAGAGATTCCCTCCCTTTGCATGTCTTTCTATAATTCATCCTCGCTAATTTTAATAATTTGACATAATTATTCATATCAATATTTTAAGTTTTAAAAGTTACAATAATTAATGAATGCGATTAATTTTAATATCGTAAAAAAATAATAATAAACATCAAATAACTTATTTCCCGATAAATTATAACATATACCGGCATACCTATGAATGTATGATCATTTATTAACTTATTTTAAATTTTATTTTTTATAAATAAAAAGAAAAGAAATAAAAAATAAATAATCTTTAAATTTAATAATATTCTTAAGATCAAAGTATATAAATAATAAAATATATTTTAATTAAAAAACAAGTTGAGAGTTCAGTCGCAAGTAAGACAATAAAAAGAATGAATGAAGATTTGAAAGCTAATAAACATAAAATATTCAAAGAAATTGAAGAAGCAGCTGATGAATATTTGAGTAAGATTTAACTAAAGAAGCATCTACTGGAGAAATATTCTCACAACAGTACTGAGAAGTATGACGAATTAGAATAATTAAAAAACTGGAGATAATAAAATTCAAAGAAGGTTTTAAAAGAATAAAAAGAGAAGCACATGAATTAATATTTATTCGAGAAGGAATAAAAAGAATTAGAGTAAGAATAAAAGAAATAGCGCATAATAAAAAGTAGAATGATGAGAAACAGTATGGATAGTATTTCTTACATTCAATCTAAACAAGAAAACAGCACTTCTGTAGAGAATATCAGAAATAGTTATTATAATTCTGCTTAGAGATTTGTTCCTACAAACCCAATGAATACCAATCAGTATACATAATAATCCTCTATTATTGGATAAATACTTAAAAAGGAAAAAAGCACACCTTCAATAATCTATTAATCAAAGAATTTAGCCTAACTCCAAGCTATGGGAAACGGTAGCTAAGGCTTTTAAAACTAAAAATAAAACACTAATAGTAACAGTAATACTATTAATCAAACTGCGAATAATACTAATTCCATATTGCACGTAAGCAGAACTTCAATGACTGATTATACTCCAATTCTAGGTCCTTCTAATAGAAAATCAACATAATAGTCATAAATACTGTCTAATTCAAAATAAAATAAAAATACGACGCTTGACATTTTACAAAGAAAAACTACTGATGGATTAATCTTTCCTAATAAAAATAATTAAAGTTAAGGACAATAAAAATTTGTTGAAGATTATTTACTTAATGGAACTGCTTCTTCAACTGCTACTACTTCAAATTCAAATAAATTAAGTTCATTATTTTTACCTTAAAAAGTTAAAGGACAATAAAATTTTTTGTAGTCCAGTACTAATATTCCTATTAGTGGTTTTCCTAAAACAGTAGATTTTGATTTAAATAAGAATAATCGCTAAAAATAAGTCATTGTGAATAAAAGAAGAGTAAATTAAAATAATGATAATGAATCTCTTTCGAAATCAGCACTAGTAGAACAAAGTGCAAAAGACGATGAACTTAAAGTTAACTAAAAGAAAGTCTTTTAATATTTAAGCAATTCCAAGATTATTAATGAGCATCATAAATAAAACAAGCCACAAGTTTTCTTAAAGGATTTATATGATCTATATTCTTAAGAAGAATTATATAGAAATAGTAATGAACTTCGTATGAGAAGCAAAATGCATGTTTCAGATAAGGAAAATCTCACTAGCTTTTACAAAAGTGAGTACGATTATAAAATAATAAAAAGAAATGCAAATTTAGTATCCTCTGATAGATAAAATTCTTTATCTAAAATAGATGCAGATAGGTCACTAAGTTCATTACCTAATTATGATTTCAAGCAGGGTAGAGTTAAAAGTGAATCTAATTGCTTAACTGGATTAAGTGGTAGTAAATAATAATATTTAAATAATAACACTAATACGAGTCATATTCATAATACTATTGAAGACAGTCTTATCGATAATACTAACACAGCCAATAATAACAACAATGCAAACAACAACAACAATAATAATAATAATTTAGATGACTCAGAAAGTGGTGATTCTTCTCTTCCTTCTATCACTGAAGCCCAACTTGACTCTTTGTATTCATAAAGTAGACATATCCAGAAAATGATTATTAAATCTAAAGGAAATACTTAATTGTTTGCAAGGAGAATGAAAAATGTAATAAAACTAAAAGAAATTAATGAGTAAGTTATTAAATTTGTTTTGATTATTCTATATAATACAATATTAATTGATATTTTTAATAAATAGGGGTATAAACAAGTGTATAAAGATGAAATTAAACCATAAAAGCATTAATAATTGATAAAACATATATTAATATTCTTATTTTCCTTTACTATTAAGAGTTAATATATCTATATTAAGTTATTATAATATTCTATTTATTACTTACATTAATATCTATCTATCTATCCATCCATTGTATATAAAATCAATCATTATATCTTAAATATGTCATTTGAATTACTTTTCTTAATTAAAGTTCTTCATTTTATAAATATTAAATAACTTAAAATTAGGAAAGTTAATAAAAACTAATTAGATTAAATATTTATTTTTTCATTTGTTTTAATTGTATTTTATAAGATTCATATAGTATTTATTATTCAAATTAAAACCTATAAACTAAAAATAAAGATCTATCTGTCTATGTATAAATTTTAATTGAATGTATTTTATTTTAATGAAGAGAAGAGAATAGAAAAGATTAATAAATATTAATATGCTATTTGAAAAATTGATTGATGATTCTACTTATTTATAAATTGTTAAATAATTAATTTGATTTGAATAAAAAGATATTCATTTATTATTTCTACTTAGAGTTGAATACCTTTATTAATAAAAATGGAGTAGTATACATCTAAAAAGTAGATACTGAGCTATGAGAAGCACAATAATTTAAAGGAATTGATTTTTCATTTGATGTATTAAATAGTCAAGGATGATGATTTTTCTATTATCCCTACATGTATACTAGTCTTTCTTAGATATGTTTAATTATTATATTATGTTTTCCATCCTAAAGTAATTATTTTAATTCAAGCATGCTTAAATCTAATTATATTTTCATCATCTTAATTTAATATTCTTAAAAAATTTACTTATCTATGTATTCATTTATAATAAATAGATTGTTTCACTTTGGTAGAGCAAACTGGCGAATAGTCTCTCTAACTTGTTTGGATATACAGTGATCTTGGATTTATTTAAAGATAAAAGTTTCAATTCGTTTAAAATACTTTATTATTGTGCTTCCGCAACTATTATCATATCAATTCTTCTGATGGTTAAAATCATGCTAATTATAAAATCTTAAAAAAAGCCTCCTAATTTCATGATAGTTTTATCAAGAAAAATACTTTAGTTGTTTATAACAGTTCTCTATATTCCAATACTAGAAATCCTTTTAGTTGTACTTGACTGCAGTTCTACTTAAGATAGTAAAGGAAACATTACCTCATTCAATACGAATTTTAAAGAATTGGAGTGCTGGCAAGGAGAGCATATTTATTTTGCTATACAATCTATTATTTATGCCATCTTATTTATTAGTACATGCTTTATCCTTACACCTCTATATTATAACAGTATATACAATGAAGAAAAGGTTACTTCAATGTAATTTTTAAATGAAAATCATACTATATCTAATTAAATTTTGTTAAAAACTATAAAAATAATTTAGGAGAAATGCAAGACCTATACTAGCAGTGATGGTTTATCAAGCTATTATTTGCATAATCTTGAGATTCAGTAAGGTTTAATCTGTAACTACTTTGATATTAGCTATTTAATCTGGTGGTTCATTCTTATGCTATTTATTATTTCGTTCTGAAAGATACTTTTTTTAGCCATCGATTTAGAAAGTTTGGGTCATTCTCTCATCTATTTAATTTTGGGCTACTGTGATGCTTATTATGGCTTCTGTAATAATTAATTTAGATCCATTTTTATCAATAATTCGATTTTAATTAATTAGATTGTAGAAGGGAGATTATTTAATGGTACTGTCTATGTATGGATTATGAGTTTACCCTTTTTATTCTTTACAGCACTGCATAACTAAAATAACACTAAGAAGGATTTAGAAGTTAATTTGAATAAGTTTAATAACCCAAACGAGCTAATAAACCACATTTATGCAATTCTAAGTATGATTAACGAAGATAAGAAGAACTCTTAAAAAAGATATATTCTAAATGCATACATAGAATTTCATAAAACGTTGTGTTAATTGTCAAATTGTCCACTTAAAAAAATGAAAATAAACAATTAAAAAGCTAAGGATAAATAATTACAATAGTAGTAATAATAATTGAATGGAGGTATTGAATAAATTGTATAAAGCAAAGATAATTTTGCTGAAACTACTAATATGCAAAGATTAGAGAATATAACAATGTTAAACACAATGCCTCGAAAATCAGAAATAACATATCTAACAAAAGAATAATTGAATAAAAGGAGTAGCATTCCAGCAAAGAAAACGAATCAAAAAAGCAACACTACATTCAATGAAATAGAAAAGTAAGAAGAAAATGTATCTTAAAGGTATTCTCTAGTCTATGAAATGATAATCTAATTATTTGATACTGGCTTTTAGAAATTCAATCAGAGCATATCTATATAAGTAGCCTATGCTTATTTTATGTTAAGAATTATGAATCTAAAAGATTAAGCCCTATCTTAGATTGTTAAAGCTGAAGATATAAATGGGTACATAGATGAGCAATACTAGATTTTTTTTATAAAACAATCCGTTTATGATGAAATTGCTGAAAATTCTTTCTCTAATTTTAAAAATGAAAGTCATCAAAATAATAAAGCTTAAAACTACTTTAGTAGTGATGCCGCTAATATTGATAATTTTTTACTCAAATTTAAAAATCTAATTGAGTAAACTGTAGCTCTACTAATGGAATTCTGGTCATAACTCACTGATGATAATCCAGATTTATAAAAACTATTTGACATTTCCACAAGAGTAATACAATTCTTACATGCATTATTAACATTTTAAATTTAAATATAATAAATTAAATTAAATAATAAAAAAATATATATTTTTCTTTAATTTATTGATTATTTTAATTGAAGAATACATAATGGTAATATTTTTTTATAGCTATATCCGATGAAAAAGGGAGTCGAAGAATGTTGGAAGAGATTAAGTTTTATTGAAAGTCCTGTAATGATACCAGTACTGAGGATATACTCAAGATACATTAGCACAATATCTCAAGACAGTAAATATGCAACTCAGTTATTAGAAAAAGCAAGCAATATTGAGAAAAAAATCAATAGATATGAGACAATTAAATTTGGATTGAATGAGAATCTATCTATTGATGGTTAGGAGTAAGGAGCAATATTTATTTATCTAGAGGAGGTAAATTTCTTAAGTATTATTATAATCAATATTAATTTGATTAATGATTAGGAAAGAAGAGGCGAAATCTATTCTATAAATATGGCTGCTTCAATTCTTTTTGGCTATTAAAAAAGTGAGCTACTAAATAAAAATATAAATATCTTAATACCAGAATTATTTTAAAAATAACATGAAAATTATTTAAGAGTATTTTCTGAGCCAACTTTATAAGGTAGCGTGATAAATAATCTAAATATAAAGAAAAATATGATTGCAAAAAATAAAAATGGATACCTAATCTAGTTTTAAATACTAATAAAGCCAGTGAGTAAGATATTGAAAGGTGTTTGTGATGCAGTCGCTTATGTTTCAGTAGAAAAAAACTATAAAGAATAATGTTTCATTTTGCTAAATAATACATTAAATGTAGAAGAAATTTCTTCTGGTAAATACAATAATATGTTAAAACTTATTTTAAAATTTATAAATTATAATTATGTAAAAATAGGATGTATTAATGTTCTGGGATTTGATTTAAAATTTATAAGAGGAAGAGATTTGAATGCCAAAGATATCGTAAGCTATTTTATGAATATTCTAATTGATGTATTCTTTTTTATGTATGAAAATAGATACCTGATATTATTTAAAATATGGAGAATTATAAAGACAAGAAAGGTTATTCGTTTGATTATTAACCTTTCTACAATACTAGTGATGGGCTAGTAATTAATAAGAATGCTTAAAAACAAAGCAAAAGAGCCTTTTTAACTAGCTTTACTATTATGGGTGAGAAGAGTACAATAGCATATTTGATAAAAATAGAAAATATTAAACATAATAAAAGTGTTCCTAAAAGTTAAATAGATTTGGAAGAATAGTTAAAGCAGATTAAATATGAAAATGAACAAAGAAATTAGAAGAAAAAAAGAATTAGTATAGATAGAGCTTGCAGTTAGATATCTATGAGTGAGGAAGAAATAGATAGTAAAGGGAATAAGTTAAAGTAGTCCAAAATTAGTTAGATTTACAAATAAACTCACTTTAATTTGAGTTTAGTTGTTACTGAAAATGAGCTGAAATATTAAGGAAAGTTTTATAGCAATAGTGAATCTTATAATGACAATATAAATATTTATTATGAAGATTCATAAGGGAATTTAGACAATTATTACTTGTAGGATAGTCAACTTAGAGGTGAGTACTAGAATGGATAGTTCTCTCCTAAAAAGATTTAAGATATTAGATTTAGATCTAGTTATGGACATGGAATCAGAACAGTTAGACTATATGAAAATATCATTTATGACATAGATCATTTTAGTGATGAAGAAGAAGAAGATGAAGAGGAAGTTAAAAATGAGAATAACTCAAATTAAACAAATTATGATTCTCATGATTTATAATAGAATTTATACACAGAAGATTTACCATAATAATCAATTAGAAACCATCCAAATAACCTGTTTACATAATCTTTTGATAGGGAACTTTCTAATTAAAACAATTAAACATTTAACAAAGACTACCTCAATTCTCCTAGTTAAAGGAAAAATATTTCTTATAATTCTCCTACTAATAGAAATTCATAATAATAAGATAGTATAGGGTCTCCTCATGTTCCTGAGGAGAAGCCTGTTAATTTCATAATGTTTTAGAGCTCCTAAAAGAACAATAAAATTATTAACCCTACGAAATCTCTATTTTATAATAATATAAATCCATCTTTAAATCTCACTCCTAGGTCTTAAAGAGAACCAATTTCTCCAATTAAAGAAAAATAATCTCCCATCAAAGAAAGATCACAATTAATACTTGATTAATCTACATTCAGATCAACAAAAATAAATAATCTTGATGATTCATTCAATAGATTTTAAAGTAATAATAATAATAACAATTCCATTTTAGTAACTGAAAATAGAAGTATAATAAATCTATAAACATCATCAAATAATCTGAATAGAAAAAGTAGTGTATAATAATAGCATCTCGAAGATAATATAAATAATTTAATCTAACCTAACGATGTTAATTTACAAAAAAGTGGAAGGAAATATAATCCTACAGAAATAGCTTCTTTTGGTATAACTTAGTAAGATAATATTATAACTCAAACGGAAAATAATCAAACTGGATTATAGACATAACCCATTCAATAAACATATTAAACTACAAATGCAGATCAACAAGCTGAAATGAGTCTTACCAATAAAAATATCTAGCACTATTAAGTAAATTATCTTTAAATTATTTTTAAAAATAACTAATTAAAAATTAATTAAAGGAGCTGAAGAATGATTTAAACAAAGATATAAAACCAAAGAGTGTGATAGCCTTAAGTTATATCACAGTGATAATTTTCGTTTTAGTGTTTATAATCTCAACGGTAGAGTATACTCTTAAAATATAATATGCTAATGATCAATACGACAGTATAAATCATATATTTTTAGAGGGGAGAAGACTAACTTCATTACAGTCAATAATATAAAATATGAGGCAAGCAACTTTGCTATCTGAAAACATTATTGAAAATTAAGACATAGATTAGATTAAATAAGTATTAAAAATTAATTTATAGCTAATGTCAAATTATACGTTATAGAATGAAGATGATAGTACAAAGAGCATATTTTTTCCTAATATTAAATTGAAGCTATTTTCATCCTAATCCTATCTAGAATAAGATTTTCTCTCTTCTCTTCAAATGATTCAGTCCTATGGTTAATAGTTCTTATAAGATCCTTTAGAACATCTAAACTTTCAAAACAACGATATGTAAATTCATCCATTAAAAAATAATTAAAATAATTTATTTTAATTAATTAATTAGATTGTTTTGTATTTATAATGGATTAAATGGTATTTTAAATATGGTCCTCCATTCATTTAATTATTAAGTAGATTACTCTTATTCTTCTTATAATACTCTTTAAAATTTCTCTCTACGTATTGTGCTCATAAGTGCAGCATTTTTAGGGATATTAAATTTCATTTATTGCTATTTTGTTAAGTTAACTCTCTCAAGTAGAAACGAAATTATGAGCATCTTTTTGTTCCTTAAGGAAAAAACTGTTAAATAATAGTATTAGAAAGTAAATTTGATATTATTTTCTATTTTAAAACCAATTTTACACTTTATTTAAAATATTTTTATTTAAATTAAAGTGTGAAGCCTTCTTAGGAAAAATAGTAAGCAGCGATGATGAAGAAATTTAAAGCTTTTTAGGTAATTCATTAAATTTAAAGTTTAAATGAATTAAAATAAAACCATTAACAATTAGATGATAATGAAGAAGATTTAGATGATAATGAACTTTAAGATAATTATCAATTCTAAATGCATTTAGGGAAGAAGAAGAAGAAATTCAAAAATATAAAATCTTCTAAAGGATTTTTTTATATTTAAATAATAATGTTTATACTTTTAATTGAGCTATTCTTCATATTAAATCACATTCTTACAAATTCTTTGATCGATTAATAAATAGCTGTGATTAAAGAGTATAATTATACAAGCCATATTTCTGGATTTTATTTATTATCGAACAACGCATTAAAAGAGCGAATTCTATAATAGATAGATAGCTTATAAGAATAAAAACTGATAAGCTAATCAATTTATTTATTTAATGAGATTTCTAATCTTAACAATGGAATTTCAAGAGTAACCCTTTAAAAATTTATTTAAATTATAATTCAATAATTAATTAAATTATGAAAAAGGAACATACCAAGAACAGTTAAAACTCCATAGAAACTTATAAAAAGGATTATAATTCAGTTATCTTTAATGATCCTTGCCCTACAATTTAAAATTATATGGAATATTAGCTAGTAAATTGCACTACATTCTCTAATAACATTTTAAAGGATGGTATCATCACTTCTATAGGGAAATATTTATCTAATATGAGATATGTATAAGAATTGCTAATTTAAATAGAATCTTAAGCTGAAAATGACCCTTTCCCAGATATCAATGATAGCTAATTTAAGTATAAAACAATTTATACAGATAAATCTACCAAATTTAACAATATCTTGAATATTCTTAGGACCTCTCTTGTTTCTGAAAATGGTAAAATATTCTTTTAAATCTTTATTAAAGTAGTTTATTTTTTATGAATAAATAAAGACGAACTCTCTGACAAATATTTATAATCTACTTACTTATACCTATCTGAATAGTTTAAAAGCTAAATTTATAAAAATATTGAATTTCTTAAAAGCTAGAGGCTAATTATCTATGCTTTCTCATTAGCTACATAATTCATTATATTTATTCTATGCTGGAGTGTTTTCCTCAAATATATAAGCAAGAATGTAATTATTAAATCATTTTAAAATCAAATTAACTTTTCATGAATTTTATTAATCTAGATACAATCAGCAAGACATTTACTTTCATTTATACCTCTGAAGGAAATATTAAAATCTAAAAATATATTTGATTTCATTAAGAATAGAATAATTGAGAATAAAATATGAATAAGTTAATAGAATAATTCTTAATTCATTTTATAATAAATAATGCATTTACTGTAGAAATAAACTCAAAAAATAAATATTTCTCTTCGGAATAATTTGAAGAGCTAGTAAAATAAAGATGTATAATTTATTTATCTTTGTCAAAAGTAATAAAACACTAATGTGAAAATGAAAAAACATAAAATGAATGGATTAATAATTGAATTTGATTTTTAACAATAGAAAGAGAGATATAAAATAAATATATATTTAGCATCAAAATATTTAATAAAATAACAATTGAATAATTAGTAATATTCTCAAGAATAATCTCTTTCATCTAAATGACCCTGCATATTATCAGGTTATTAGTGATGTTGCATTTATTGGTGCTATTACATTTATTGTTGTGAATTTTGGAGAAGTTATTATTCAGCTGGTTCAATAAAAGGAACTGGATTATGAGCAGTGTAAGGCTAATTATTTCTCTAATAGTGAGCTTGTTGTCTTCTATTTTTTATTTAAAGGATAAATAATTTTTAAAATTGAATTAAATTTAATATATGAATTACGATCCAAAGTGATTTTTAAACTATTAATGAGCCTTATTGTTGTTGCTATTATTATTGTTATTGTTGTTGTTATTGTTACTGCTACTATTATTGCTTCCACCACTGCTGTTATTATTATTTTAATTTGGATTTCCTCTCTAAAATTTATTGTAATTTTCTATTATTTATTTAGTAATAAGAATATCAGATTATGATAATAAAATGTGAATTGAATTACATTAGTTCTAACTATTAGGAGAATTACTGTTAAATTGTTAGCCTCCGTATCCTTAGTTATTTGGCTAATATCTTTGTTATCTCTTTATGATTTAAAAAAGGTTAAAATAAATAAAAGATTATAATTATAATAAATAATAAAATTACATTCATGTTGTTGTTATTTTAATTGCTATTCTAATTGTGCTACTAATTGTGAGGATATCCTCTGTTGTATCCTTATGGAGGCATATTTTATTATTATTAACCAGGAATCTAACCATGAGGAGGTATAGGAGGAGGGGGAGCGTTAACCATTCCTTTTTAGTATTAGGCATTATTTTAATTGTTCATTCCATATTACTAATTCTTGTTTTGTGGGTTTCTGTGATATTGAGGGTTACCTTAAACAGGGTTTTGATTCCATTATTACCCTTAATTTGGACCTCCTTAATGACCATGGAATTAAGAAGGATGAGTAGGAGGGGGAGGGGGAATTTAAGATTAATTAGCAATTTGAGGAGGGGGTGGTGGAGGAGCCATCACATTAGGTTATTATTGATGAGGATAGTTTTTATTTTAGAAGTTTTGTATTTATTAAGGTTATTATGGGGGCTATTACTATGGTAGCTATTAGTTAGGGAAAGGGGGAACATTCTAAGGATTTGTTTCATACATAGGTTTAGAACGTTGACTTATGAGTAATTATTAGAGATTATTATCAATATTTGGATTTTAGTTTTATGTCTATCCAGAATCACCACCTTATATATTTTAAGGAGGAGGGGGAGGGGGAGTGTACATATTTTAATTAACTTACAAATGATGAGGTAAAGGAGGCTACTTTTGTATCTAACCATAGTTAAGATATTGGTTAGAACCCCCAATTTAATGTTGTTGTTAAGGAGCTCCAGGTTGAGCAGGTGGTATACTTGTCAAACTAGGGCGATTAGAATTGTGAGCAGAGCCTGGACCTTCTTATTCAGTCTATTCTAAAATTTGAGCAAGTTAGTCGAAATCTACATCTTACAAATCAATATCAAAGTTTTCATTTTAAGCATCTTCGTTAACCATTTGATTAGGATTACTAATTGCACCTTCATTATTATGTTCAAGATTTTCTCCCAATTATTTCTTGTCACTGTCTTATTTATCTCCAGCTTGAGGGATATTCTATTAAGAAGAGGTTTAATGACTAAGGGGAGGAGGAGGAATAGAAGGATTAATAGGTGGTTGCTATTAATTGAAGTTCATATGAACACCATGGTGTTATTAGTGAGGAACTACTCCCATAATCATGTGGGAAGGAGTAAGAGGAGTTTATAGATTACCTTGATTCATATTGAAGTTAGGGTTATTAGAGAAGTTCTAATTTGAAGAATGGAAAGGAATATGAGGAGGTGGGGGAGGTGGAGGAGGAAGATGCATAGCATTTGGGAATCCAGGTTAGTTAGCAATTGGTATAGGTGGTTATTATTATCTTGAATAATTATTATACTATCCTCCTTAGATATTATATCCTTATTAAGGACCACTAGGAATCTATTAGAAATGGCGCATCTAGCCTTAATTCTATTAATTAAGTTCTTACTTATCTTCAAATCCTTATTAAACTTCATTTGTAGTAGGAAGTTCTAATAATTATTGTTACAACTATTTTCATAATAATAATAATTTTAAATATTCTATGTATTATTTTGTTTAAATAGTAAATTACAGATGTGAAATCGATATCTTATAATCCTTTTAGTGAGATGTTAGGTTAAGAATCTTGTTGGCTGCTTTCATTAAATCTATTTATTAAAATTTATTTATATTTTTATCTTTAAAATTAACTAATAATTTACTTATCATCAAAGATTGAATCTCTCTTTGCGAAGATTTCATCATCTTCATTGTCAGATAGAATTGGGCTAACTACTTGTTAGTTAGAATATTTCTTTGGATCACTTAAATTTTGAGGAGGAATAGGATTAGGACAGAATTTAACAATTTTGAAAGGATTAATTGATGCAGGCTTAGGTTCATTAGTTTTTTTATAGATAATAAAAGGAAGTACTGCATAGTTATCTTGATTAAAGTGTTTCATATTGAATTTGTGTTCAGTCTTATTGAATTGAGCCTCTGTGAATATATTGAAAGTCATTCCACTTATTTTAAAGCCAGCAACCTACAAAATATTTATATCATATTTAATTTTAAAATTATTATTATTAATATTTTTAAATTTTACCTTGTCTTTCTAGTCTTATAATTAAATGGCTTAGAGTAAACGCTCAGAATCCTACTTTGGATTTTATATTTCAATCCAGCCTTTTAAGATTGTGATTGATTTATTTTTTAAAGATTTTCCAATGTAGCTCTTAACTTGATTGAGATCAGTGTAGGAGAATAAATCGAAGGATTTAGATGTATCAATAAGAGGGAATTTTTTCAAGATTCTAATTTATTCTACAGTATACATCGAAGCATTAACACTGGGGAAATTCTTGATAGGTTTCACTCTACATTTACAAATCCTTATTATGCTATCATCAGGAATAGGTTCATCAGCTTCTTCTTCAACTTCAATAGAATCTCCATCTTTGCTTATTTGGCTTTCTCTCTTATCTTTAATATCCTTTTAGCTATTTAGGTTTTATTGATACAGACTTTCCATATCTCCTTCAGTCTAGCTATTTACTTTTTAGAAGAAATTGGAATTACTTGTACTGTTTTAGTTTTCAGCTGTAGAAGACATTCCAATTTAAATTTCATCATCTTTATCAAAGTATTACTAATTAATTAATTAAATGTTTTCTTCCTCTTCAATGCCTTATCCATCTTCTTCTTCATCAGGATTATATAAGAGTTCAGAGCCTTAAGTATTCTATGAAACTCCACCACTCTTTTCAAAAGTGTAAATCTTGCTTTCTGAAGTATAAGCATTTTGAATTTGCTCAATAGCTTCGTAATCTTGCTTATTAATACTAGATTTGGGAGTTTTATTGTCTTCATTCTATTATTATTTAAAATTGGATAATTAATAATTTATTGATTAGTAAATTTAAATTCATTTAAAAAAGTATATTTTCTTACAGTGAAGAAATATTATTATTGGGAAGGAGATAACTACTTAGAATCTTTATCAGATTTTTTCTAATCTGAATCATGGGACTTCTATTTTAATTTTATATCATCTCTGGAAGAGAAACTGTCTTCATACTTAGGATTTCTTGATTTGAATGAGTCAGAATAATAGGTTTCCTTTTGAGAGTCTTATTGCATATCATTCTTGTCATATTAATCGTCATTATCTGATTCATCTGAGAAAGTTGCTTGTTAGTTTCTTCTCTTACGATTGTTTGTTTATTGGTAGTACTTATTATTTCCATATTAGTTTCTTTTATTTTAATAATCATCTTTATATTTATTTTAGAATTAATTCATATTATTATTGTTATTGCTGTTGTTGTTGACATTGTTATTGTTATTGCTGCTATTACTGTTCTATCTCATACTCATGTCTTTATTGTTTTATTTATTGGGGTCATTCTTTTAAATTAACATTGAAAGAGCACTAGAAGAATTAACAGGCTAAAGTTTTTAAAAAATAAATATATTTATTAAAATTCAAACTTAAATAAATGAAAATGTTACTTAATTTTATTGACTAGGAGGATTTACAGATGAAGATAATCCAGGGAGTTTCGCAAGAGGGTCAAAAGGTTTTATTTTCTTTTAAATTTAAGGCTCTTTAGAAGAATTCATAGTCTTTTATAAAGAATTATTAACTAAAGCATTTTATGAAGATTAAATATTTTAAGTGGATAGCTAGTTCTAAGGAGTTTAAGGTTATTAAGGTTAAATAGGAGCTTGTTACCTTTGTTGTTATTGGGGTTATTATTGAGGTGCTTACTGTGGCATTTATTATCTTAAAGTATTTTCAAGATTTTCAAAATTAGCACTGTTAATTAATCTATCGAGTGTCACTATAGAGAAATTTTTTGCTAAAATCTTTTTGCTTATGAGAGGATATGATATTAAAGTTGTAAATAATTTAATGTATTGTTCAGATTTTTCTAAATATCTCTTTCTTGTTTTATAAAACTCACCAAATATCTAGTTTTCAATAGTTTTAACGGGATTCTAATTGAATTTAACAAAGACCTAGTTTTGCATAATCACTTTCTTTAAGCTTTCTTTGATTTGATTTCTGTCGCCATCATTAACAATGTCAGGTTTATTCTTATGCTCTAAATTTGCACTGTCATATTCATCATCATCTTCTTCTTGGCTTTCAACTTCATGGTGTTATTATTGTTGAATGTTACTCTTTCCATCAGCAGAAGGTTAATCTTTACCTTATTTTCCTTTTTATTTTAATTTACTATCCAATTGTTCTTCTTTATTTAAAGATTTAACAAAATCTATTCCATAAACAAAATCAGAGTCAATAGGTTTAGTTTTCTTTCTTTTACTTCTCTGTCTTAATCCAGATTATTGATTAGACTTTTCACTCTTTGAATCATTATTATTTTCTGAATTATTGTCTTAGCTTTCAAGTTCAATGACTGAACTCTATTATTTACCTGATTTGGGCTTTGACTTTTAATTCTATTTTTACTATTATTATTTTTGCTTTAATTATTATTAAGTTACTTTATTTTATTTTAAAGGCAAAGTCTTAGATTGTATTTCTTTAATGTATTCTTTAATGAAATATTCTAAATCTTCTTGCTTGTTGTAAGTTTAAGCAAATTTATGTAGATTTTTAAAAGGAGATTTAATCATGTATTTAAAGCTTAACTTTTCCTATGAATCGGAGCCAAGGTTAACCTTGTATTCAATAAGGATATCGCTGACATCAATGCATTTTTAAATCTTAATAGAATCGGGAAGCTAATCTGGATCTTTAATCTTATTGAATTCTACTAAGCGTTTATGAATATTAGCAAAGATATTTTCTAATTTAATCATTGAGGATTTCATAAACAAAACACTCTTCTTGAGTTGAAGGATATCGAATATAATAGAATATCCTTCTTATAATAGATTTTTGAGTTATTAAAAGGTAACTAAATAGGAATCAACTTCAACTTCCATTGTATTTTCCGATTATTTGTTTATATTCTGAGCATCCTATATAGCTTTGTGAATCTATTGAATTTCAATATTCCACTTTTTGCCTTACTCAATCAGTTATTTATATGTTACTTACTAACTCTCATTCAAATTATCTAAATCTTCATCAGTTTCTAGCTCGATTGATGACTCTTCTTCATCCATTACTGAAATGTCACTTTCAATTTAGATTAATTAAGTTTTATTTTATTGTTATTTCTTAGATAAACCTTCCTTAGGGGTTTATTTCTTTTCATCTATGATTTCAACATCTTCATCATCTTCTTCATCTAATTCATCATTGCCATCTTCGTCTTCATCTTCTTCGTCATCGATGCCTGAGTCATAATCACTTGAATAAGTATTAGAGTCATTTTCATTCTCACTATCTGAAACAATTAAATTAATTTTCTTCTTTTCGAGAGGTAATGACTATTATTTTAATTTCTCCATTTCTAATTACTACAATTATAAGGCTTCTTATTGTTATTAAAGCTATCTTTGCCTATTAATTTGATTAAAATTGTTAATTTAAATTTAAGAAGAATTTTAATAAAAGAATTCTTACTTCATTTATTCATTGTATTTGTTAATTAATTCAATCTCTTCGATCTTTCTCTTTGAGGATTCTTCTACTAAAACTTTGATTTTCTTAAATGTCTCATTATCTTAAGAAATTCTAAAATTAATAGCATATTAATAGACAGGATATACCTGCTCTACCTTGATTTCTTATAGATTAGGATTGCTTAATAAAATATTTGCTTCATTAATCCAAAATAATTCTGAAAGATTAGAGAATATTTTTTAAATTCTTTTATCAGGATGTGATTCAATAGTTGATCCCTCTTTAACAAACCCAATTAATTCATTCTTTACAGAACTTGTATTATCAGCTACAAGATTCCATTTTTCTTAAATATCGTTAAGGCACTCTTGAATATCCTATTTTTAAATATTTAGTTAATCAAATTAATTAGTATTATAGATTACAAGTTAAAAATAAAAAGAAAAAATACAGATTTAAGTGGTAAAAACTACAGTAAAAGCTGTTTGTTAAAAATTCATATTTTGAGAAAGAAAAAAAAATTTACTTTTGCCTCAAGAACTTCTTCTAATTCTAAATCTATTTCTTAGACGCGTTATGAAGGATCTAATTATATTTGCTCTGGAGTGAGGTTGAAGAAGAATTTATGCAAAGATCTGAACCATTTTTCGGATTTGTCGACATTTTTAATGAATTCCATTTCTCTCCTGAAGTCTACTTTGTAATTTTTCATTTAGGCTGAATATTCTTTAAGTAATTCTAATTGATCTTTTTCAATTTATCCAATTTCTTAAATCTTATGAATTCCTTAAACAATTTAAAGAGCGGGATCGATTTTAGACTTCAATTCAGTCAAAATGCTTTCTGGGTACTTAGATTATTAAGCTATTTCAATTAGCTTTTGTAAATGGTCTACAGTATAGAACTTCTTTAAGTCATTCTTGCAGATTTCTTAAATTTCCTTATAAAAACTCATTCTTTCTTGGAATATTTTTTCTTCCTCAAAGACGAAAGGTAGAGTTGAAAATCTTTTAATATTTTGAGAATAAGTATTTTCATCGAATTCAGAGTTCAAAATAGCCTAAAATTGCGCTTTGATATCCATATAATTATTGATTTATTAAGCTATTTAATTCAAGAAAGGTACTTTAATTTCTAACTTCAAAGAAGATTCCAATAAATCTTTTAATTCGCTCTATTCAATAAGCTCAAATTTGTTAAGATTATTTTATAATTAATTTTAAACATTAATCTATTATTATTATTCCTCTTGTGGCTCTTGTTATTTTTAAATGCTTTCTTATTCTTTTTCATTGATAAATTCCAATAGTCTTTCCCATTATAATTCATTTCTATCATACTGTTCCATCATATCAATCACTGTATTCATTCTTGGAACCTATAAAACAACCTTTGTAAACATTTTGTGGGCAAAGATTTCAAAATCGCCTTTACTCATCAATTATTAATTCTTATAAATTTTCTAATTCATCTCAGAATCTAAATAATTCTTCACTCCTTCATTTGTATTTTCCTATTCAGACTTAGCTTCATTTTCTTTCTTATCATCCTTTTCAGTAATATTTGATTCAATATCCATAGCATTTTCAGTTTATTTTGGTTACTCTTCATTCACTTTTTCAAGTTGCATTTCTTGATCTTCCTATAACTTAGCTTAATTTTAATCTTTATCATTTTGAATATTTTCTTAATTTTATTCTCCCTAAACCGTTTATTCATTAACAATCTCCTATTAACTTTCTTGATTTTCATTCTATTTTTCATTACTTGCTTCCTAATTTTACTATTCTTCAATTTCTATTCCTTATGGTTTTTCTTATTTAATCTCATCTTATTAAGAAGGCTATTCTTCAATTATTTTGCTCGAAGAAATTTCCTTTTTAGAGTGTTTATCAGATTCAAAATTTAATAAATCACTTTAGTTAGATTATTAAGTTTTATTTACCCTTTCTTCCTATTTCAATTTTTAACTTACTATTGAACTAGCATTTCTCTCCTATACTTCTAAGGTTTAGCACCATATTTAAACTTCTTCCTTTTCCAATTCAAGCTTTTTGATTTCCTAAGAACAGTCTACAGGAATATCTCTACCTTCTTCCAAAATACTTTCTAATTCTTAAATAGTAGGTCTGGTAACTAGTCTTTCTCTCCATAATTTATATTTTAAATTAATAAACTCTTCTTCATCAATTTCTTCTATAAAAATAATTTTAAGTTAATAAAATGAATAAACAAAATTTATAATTTACATTTTTCAGTAGTTGAGTTTCCCTTTTCTTCTTCCATTTTAGACTAAGCTCTTTAGCATATATTTTCATAAAGGGAAAGAACTTTTGTATTCCAGGATTTAAATTTCTAAAGGATTTAATCAAAAAATTTATATTCAACGGTGCTTATAATTTCTTCCTCATCTTCCTTTATTAAATCGTTCAAAATCAGAGGGGAGATCTTCTCTTATTTTCTAAAAAATGTCTAGTGGGATTTCATAATCCAGTTAATGGGCTTCTTTAAATTGAATAAAATTCCTTTTTCTTTCATTTTATTTTTCTAATATAAAGCACTAATTTCATCAATGAGTCGCTTCAACTCTTCATTTTTTTTAAAGTTTTCCTCGATAATACTATGATAATTTTAGAATAAAATTTAGAAAGAGAAGAGATTCAAGAAGTTATTTACATATATTTAAATTAATTATTTTCATCGATTTAAATGGCAGAAACAAGTTTAAGAAGTTCTGTCTCTTCGATAATTTTTTGCAAGAAATCATTGACTGCTTAATGCAAGTATTTTCTTTATTTAAATACAGTAATTTCTGATATTTTTGAAGAAAATAAAGGGATAAAACATAAATTCTTTATAGCATCATTAATTTAAACATCAATATTTCCTTTCTTTTGCTAGAACAAGACATTCTAAATCCTCTAATCAGTGATCAACACGACGGAAATAAAATCCATTAAATTAAACTTGGGCATATTACTAATTAAAATATCATATCCTTCAACTTTTCCGCTATAAAATTCCTTTAATAGTTTTTTCTTCTTGTGGTTATACCATTCATCGCACATAGGGCATCTATAACGATCATCATTTGCATCTTGTTTTTTCTTGTCGAACTTAACACAATTATAATGATACCAATCGCCTAGTAAAATATTTTACAATTAAAGTTAATTTATTTTGAATTGTAGATTGATTCATTAAAAGAATTATAATAATAATAATAATATTACTGCAAAGATCACAGAAAACCATATCTTCTGCTGCATCTACTTTCTAGCAAACACAATAAACATCTTGCCTTCTATGTTCAGGACATTCTAAAGCTATTTCTCCTCCTCTTAAAGCTATTTCCGAATTATATGATTCTTTGTCATTTTCTTCTCCTTTCATATCACTGTGGTGTTACTACTTTGTACCTTTCTTTACTGATTAGGTAGGTGTTTTGACATCTTCTTAATAAATATTGTTACTTAAATTCACTACAAAATTCTACATAAGGCGATGACCAATTTCCACTAATTTGCTTTAATATTTAATTTTATTTTGCTTCGTGATTTCACTATCTGGATTGATTTCCTTTCCGATTTCCTCTTAAGCCGCACTTGGATTATCCATATTTTAATCTTAAATTTAAGTATTATCTTCACTTAGTTTTCTCTTTCCTCTTCCCTTTCTAGATGATCCTAATTTGCTTTGTTTTAATTCGCTTGATATAAGATCAGACTATAATGTAAAAGATGCTGCTGGATTTTAAACTTCATAAATGGGTGTTCCTATTAAGATTTGCGATACTTCATTTAAATTGTGCTTAATTTGCTCTTAAAAATAGACATTCTTTGATAGATCGTTAGTTTCACTTTCTCCCTTGCTAATATCGAAATTAGGATTGTTGACATAGTTCAAACGAACAAACCACTCCATATCATTGGCATCTACTTCTTTTATTTCCTATTCTTGCATATATCTCATTGTGCAATAAATATGTGCATGTTGCTAACACCCTTCAGCAAAACATTTTCTGATTCCAACATCACTTTTACAAAAGTGGCAATTCTTCTTTGCTTTTTTATCCTTTTCTATTGGATTGGGAGATTACTTCACAAATGACATAGCTCTGTAATTATCCACCTTAATAATACCACCATTATAAAAACCACAAGTGATGTGAACCCATTCGTTTGTTGTTGAATTTTCAATCTTCTTTAAAGCTCCTTTCTTTGTATTGCAAACAGCACAGGCCTTTAAATTATTATTATTATAATATAGAATAGCTTAATTAAATGCTTCCTTTTAATTTTTGCTTAATTTACAATTTGCTTCTTTGGTTCTATCCTGCATTTTTAGCATAAAAAATATAATATCTTTTGGTCTTGCTTGTTTTTAAAGCATTCCTCTTATGTCTATGTGTCTACCCCATAGCAATAAGAATGACATTTAATTGAACACCCATAGCAAACCATCATTTTAATCCCTAATAATATAAAACGTTAAAAATTGTATTTAAGGATTGGATTCTAATATTTTTTAATGTTGTTACCCCTTTCATCGCTATCTGGGTAGTATTTATCATTACTTTAAAAGCAAACTTCACAACAAGATTTCTACTCATTCATAAAATAATAAAATATTAAAAACTTTTCTGATCAGCTATATTCATTTCGCATAATAACTATTTAAAAACTATTAACACTGTTTTTCCTTTTATTCATTCATATTTAAATAAGGAAATTGGCTATTATTCCATATTTGTTTTACTCCTTTCAATAATTACATACTGAAAAAGTAATTGATAGATAGCTAGGTTTTAATGCAGTTAAATGAATATCTTAGCTAAGTAAAAAATTGTTTTTTATTATTTGTTTCTTTACTTAATAGTCTTGGTAGTTATTCAGCCGAGTAAACTTTATTTTAAAATTAGATTCTTCAAGTGTCTACGTCGAATCTTTTTATATTAAAAGTATTTTGTGAGAAAGCTAAGCTGATTTTCAAGTTAGATTTGCAAACAAACAAAAGTAATTTTTTAATGAATAGTTGTTGAATGAAAATGTAATATTATAAGTGAAAGTTAGTTGATTGAGCGTTTCAGTATATATTTTTATTCTAAAATACATTGAGCATTCAAAATTAAGTGTAATTGGCTAGATTTGATTGACGAAAGAATGAAAATAACAAATTAACATTTCATTATTGATTTGTTTGTTTGATTAACTATACTAAGTTGTTTCATCAATCGAATTATATGAATTAGCTAATAGATAGATCTAACTTTAAAATGGACTCTAACCAATCCTATTTTATGCTCTTAAAATGTATTTACTAGCTGATACGCTTTCTCTATATGCTACTTGTTAGTTATTAAATATTATTATGATAGATTTACCTATTTGCTTTTCCTCTTCCATAATTGATGAATCTGTTGTATACCTCTATTAAATATTAATATATATCTTTCTTGCTTGATTTGATTTTTTAGGAGGGAATTTCTATTTATTTTCTTTTTTAGTTTATCAGTATATTGTGAAATCTATCTAATATTAAGTTTTCTTCTTCTTTTTTATTATCTATTTTCTTTCTTTTTTTGATAATTTTTGAACTTCAAATGATTCCTGCTAAAATGAATTATGTAGCAAAAATCATCACCATCATCATGATCATGATAATATATAGAGAGTCCTCATTTACGGAGCCAAAATATAATTAACAAATTAATTAATTAATACTATTATTCCAATTATGATTGAAAAGTATTCTAACAAACTCATATTCATATGTTTATTTGCATGTTAAATAAATAAATAATTAGTTAGTTTGTTAATTAGTAGTTGGATAGTATATTTAATTTATTTAATATACCTCCATATCTCCTTTGTATTATTTCTTACCTAGCTATTTTCTAAAATTGTTTCTTAATAGACATAATTAGATTAAAAATCAATTATCTTTCTATCTCTCATATCTATTTAACCCAAAATGAGGTTAAATATTATTGATTGTACTTAAGTATTTCAATCTCTTAACTATCAACCATATTCCTATTGCTAGAATTAAATAATTATTTTGATTGATTTACAGGTAAATGTTAATTAATTTGTATAAAAATCAGTAAGTTAATTAAACAAAGTAATCCTATTTTTTTTGGCGTTCCTTACATTTTAATAAATAAAGATTGAAGACAAATATTTTAGAATATAATTAATAACTCCTCTGTTAGTAGCTAATATAAAAAATAACTAGAATCAGTCAATCAATTAATCTATTAATATTAAGATATTGAAAGTGTTAATTAATCAATATCTTTGTCAAGCATTGTATGTTAGTAATTATAAGCTATTTATTTAGATTAATCATTTTATTATCAATCAATCTATAGATCATTCAATCATTATTTTTGAATTTGTAAATATTAAAATTTCCAAAGAGACTAATCATAATATTAATAAATTTTTAAAAAAATTAAGAAGAATCTTATTATTGAATAGCCAATCAAATACATAGAAAATTGACAAAATGTACGATCCCAATACATCATAAACCGAAAAATAAAAATAGGAAGAATTCTTAAAGCTTAAAATCTTAGAAGCTTTTAACTTGTTCGTTAAAGATAAAAAGGGCATAGTAGATAAAAGGTAGATTAGCTATAAACATTAGCATTAAATCCATATAGAAAAGCAATTAAATAATATATAATCTATCTAATCAATAGAGAAATTCCTTACATAATGAGATATTTGGGATAATTCCCTTCAGAAGCATAAGTAAGAGATGCTATTTTGCCAGAAGTAATCTTTAAATTTTTTAAATTTTAACATAGTTGATCTAATGTTGATTTTTATTACTTAAATCAAAAGATTGAAGAAGATGAACCAAGTGAATTTATTAAATACAGCAAGTTTGAACCTTATATGCTAAAAGGTAAAGCATTTTCCTTTTATCTATGAGTAATAGCAATAATTATTTTGAAATTAAATAGTTCTTAAGGAAAGAGAATATGAACCAGATGATCCTGAAGCTTTGCTTGCCGCTTTTAAAGTAACTTCATTCATAAACATTAAGCGCTCATAACAGTTTTATTTTATATAATTATATAAGCTTTTAGATTAAGAAGGAAAAGGATATATTGAAATTGATATGATGAAAACTTTCCTAGAAAAATAGGGGTAGATATATAAATTTCTCTTTTCTATATAAAAAATTAACAAACAGACGACATGATGAAAGATGTATAACAATTATTATTTATTATAATATGATAATAGTATCGAATTCAGAGAATAAGAAACCAAGTCATTTATAGAATTTGCCACCAATAAAGACCCTAAGTAAGGATAATTTAAAACAAGTAAAAATGAGAATATTTAAACTTTATATGATGAAATAAATAGTGCTACTGTTATTTATTATGAAGATTATATTTCTAGACTTTAGGCATTTACCGATAAACACATCGAAAGTGTTATGAAGGGATATAACAACTTTTAGGCTAAAAAGTGAAAGAAATTAACAATAATGATGTATAAAGATTAAAATTAAAGTTAATATTGTAAAGAATAATTAATTAATTAACATTTTATTTTATAATTCACAGTATTCATATGAATAAAAAAATATTATTCATCATTTATGAAATAAATTCTTTACCACTTTATTTATTTTTCTTTACTCATTTAACTCATAAACATTTCAAACTAAATTCAAATACTTTTAATGCATAATTTACATTAAAATAGGATAATTAGTATTCTTAAACTATAGTATTTAAATATTTTAAAGTAATTTAACTTTAATGATTAATATATGCTATTTTGGCTTTACTGATAACTCATTTACTTAGCCGATTAGAAATCAATCCAGTTTTTAAGTATTTTTCAGTACATTTAATTAAATTTACTAACACTTACACTAATGCAAACTAACACTGACTAATCTCACATATGGTTATCAGCTTAATAATTAAAGTTTTACTGTAAATCTTCATTCATAGATTTTAACTCTTCTGACATATCAGTATTCTTCTTATGAATTATTTTGTTTTCTACAATGATGGTCTCATTATGTAGTTTTATTTTAAGATTCTCTAGTTTGATCTTCTAATGATAATGATCTAATATATCTTTATGTTTATATATCTTTTCTAAAAGCTACTCGCATTCCTTTTAATTATCCTCAGTTATTTAACCAAATTACAGTAGTTCTTACTCATTAAGAATCAATGATTTTTCTAAATTATTTAACATTTCTTTATTCACTTCAAGTTTCTCCATATTTAGAGATATAATTTCCTTATTCTTTTAAAGTATGAGATTATTTTTCTTAATTTCCTTACTTAATCCCTATAAATCTAATTTATATAAATGCAGTATTTTAAAATATATAGCAAAAGAGAAATATGGTATGTTTACGAGTAAACCGAGCCTCTAAATCAGCTATTAACATTTTTTACTCTATATTTGTTTATATATTATTAGTAGAATCAACCCAGATTTTTAATTATTTTTTAAAAATTCAAATAGAAATCTTGTGTATTTATATATATTAATTAATTAAGACAATTGATCAAATCGAAATTATCAATAATTAATCAATCAAACAATCATATGTCTAAAAAGTAAAATATTTTTAAAATAACTTTATTAAATATCTTATTTCTATCAACATTTTAATATTCTTTTTAACTATTAAATAATAGAAATAATTAAAAAATTGATTGAATGTCTTTTTATTTAATCTTCATGCATTATTTAATAGGGATCAGTGATGCCGTAGCACTAAATACTTTAGCTTTTAAAAAATAGGGCTCATATTTTTAGTTTTAGATTACTCATTCTCAAATTTTAAAATTTAACAACCATTTTTTATATAATAAATTCATTATATTGGTTTGGTTAGAAAGATTCAATTTTGTACTCTAATTTATAAAAGACTGTGCATTTTATTTTATTAATTTTATCAAATATATATTGAACATTTTAATTTAAATTGGATAGGAATACAATAGAGTAGAAAAATATTCTACAATTAGAAATGACAGAAGACTAATTTAAAATTGTTAGTATCTTATTTTTCAAAGAATATTAAAATATTATGTTTTTATAAATTAAAAGTTAATTCAGCAAAATATTTTAGAAAATAAATTGACACTTGATTTTAA
>JH651282.1:33087-46858 GCA_000260095.1 Tetrahymena borealis | reverse complement strand
TTAAATAAAAAAAATGTATTAATATCTTATTATTGTAAAATATACATTTGAATATATATCGATTAAAATATAATAAACAATTTTAAAACCACAATAACAATTTTTAATTGTATATTTATACCCAAAAAGAACCATTTGAATTAGGAAATTTTTTGTTGTGAAAAAGCTACAAATTTTTGGTCTACATATTTGTTATACATTATATTCTAAATTCATTATATTGCATTGATTAGAAAGCTTCAATTTTGAAATCTTATTTATATAAGCCTAAGAATTATTTATTATTAATTTTTATCAGATATTGAACATTTTAATTTAAGTTTGCTAGGAATATTAAAGGGTAGAAAAATATTCTACAATAAAAAATGATAGAAGACCAATTTAAAAATGTAAATCTCTTATTATTCAAATAATATTAAAAAATAATATTATTTATAAATTAAAAGTTTATTCAACAAAATATTTTAGCAAATAATTTGACACTTGAATATAGGTAAATAATTACTACAATTTTTTTATTGAATTCAACTTTAAATATAAAAGCAATAAAAGCATTGGAGATTAATCTGCTTGTGATTTAGGATCTGCTTTAGGAAATTGCTCATAACTTACTGCATTAACTATTTATTTAGAGTAAAATTTTATTTTATTTTATTTTTACTTTCTTCGACTTTTCAACACAATTTTATTCTCTCTACTATGTTAAATTTTTACTTGACTCTTTAAATATAAAAGCTATAATAACATTGGAAATTAAGGTGCTTGTGGTTTAGGGTCTGCATTAGGAAATTGTTAATAACTTACTACATTAACTCTTAATTTAGAGTAAAATTTTATATTATTTTTATTTTCTTCCACTTTTCAACACAAATTTATTCACTCTTCTATGCTACTTTTTATCTTAACTCTTTATATAATAGGTATAATAGCATTGAAGAAAATGGTGCTTGTAGCTTAGGGTCTGCTATAGGAAATTGCTAATAACTTACTACATTAACTCTTAATTTAAAGTAAAAAATTTTATATTATTTTTACTTTCTTTGACTTTTCAACACAATTTTATTCTCTCTACTATGTTAAATTTTTATTTGACTCTTTAAATATAAAAGCTATAATAACATTGGAAATTAAGGTGCTTGTGGTTTAGGGTCTGAATTAAGAAATTGCTAATAACTTACTACATTAACCCTTCATTTATTGTAAATTTTTATAGTATTTTTATTTTCTACCACTTTTCAACACAAATTTATTTACTGTGTCATGTTATTTTTTTACATAAAACTTTAAATATAATAGGAATAATATGATTGGAGAAAATGGTATTTCTGGTTTAGGGTTTGCGATAGGAAATTGCTAATAACTTATTACATTAACTCTTAATTTAGGGTAAAAAATTTTATATTATTTTTATTTTCTTCCACTTTTTAACCCAATTTTTTCTCTCTGCTATACTATATTTTTACTTTACACTTTAAATATAATAGAAATAATAGTATTGGAGAAAATGGTGCTTGTGATTTAGGGTCTGCTTTAGTAAATTGCTCATTACTTACTACATTAACTCTTTAATTAGAGTAAAATTTATATTACTTTTAAACATTATGTTATTTTTACTTAACTCTTAAAATATAATAGAAAAAATAAGATTGGAGAAAAGGGTGTTTGTAGTTTAGGGTCTGCTTTAGGAAATTGCTAATAACTTATTACATTAACTCTCAATTTAGGGTAAAAAATTTTATATTATTTTTAATTTCTTCCACTTTTTCAACCCAATTTTATTCTCTCAGATATGCTATATCTGTACTTTACACTTTAAATATAACAGGATTAATAGCATTGGAGAAAATGGTGCTTATGGTTTAGGGTCTGCATTAGGACATTGCTAATAACTTACTACATTAACTCTTAATTTAGAGTAAAATTTTATATTATTTTTATTTTCTTCCACTCTTCAACACAAATTTATTCTCTCTCCTATTTTACTTAACTCTTTATATATAATAGGAACAATAAAATTGGATAAAATGGAGCTTGTCGTTTAGGGTCTGCATTAGGAAATTACTAATAATTGATAACATTAACTCTTAATTTATAGTAAATATTGATATTATTTTTATTTTCTTTAGTTTTTCAATTTGATATTATTCTCTCTACTTTTATACTTTTACTTAACTTTTTAAATATAAAAGCTATAATAATATTGGAAATTAAGGTGCTTCTGGTTTAGGGTCTGCATTAGGAAATTGCTAATAACTTACTACATTAACTCTTAAATTAGGGTAAAAAATTTTATTTTATTTTTATTTTCTTCCAGTTTTTAAACCTAAATTTATTCTCTCTACTATATTATTTTTTTACTTAACACTTTAAATATAATAGGGATAATAACATTGAAGAAAATGGTGCTCGTGGTTTAGGTTCTGCGTTAGGAAATTATTAATAACTTACTACATTAAATCTTACTTTAGGGTAAAAAATTTTATAAAATTTTTATTATCTTCCACTTTTCAACACAAATTTATTATCGAGTTATTTTTTGACTTAACTCATTAAATATAATAGGTCCAATAGAATTGGAGATTAAGGTGCTTGTGGTTTAGGGTCCGCTTTACGAAATTGCTCATAACTTACTACATTAACTCTTCATTTATAGTATTTTTATTTTCTTCAGCACAAATTTATTTTCTCTGTCATGTTAATTTTTTGCTAAACACTTTTTAATAGGAATAATAGCATAGGAGAAAAGGGTGTTTTTGGTTTAGGGTCTGCATTAGGAAATTGCTAATAATTTACTACATTAACTCTAGATTTATAGTAAAATTTTATATTTTTATTTTCTTCCCCTTTTCAACTAAAATATATTATATATCTCTCTGCTCTATTATTTTTTACCTAAGTGCTTAAATATAATAGAAATAATAGGATTGGAGAAAATGGTGCTTATCGTTTAGGGTCTACCTTAGCTTTAGGAAATTGCAAATAACTTACTTCATTAACTCTTAATTTAGGGTAAAACATTTTATATTATTTTTATTTTCTACTACATACCAACCCAAATATATTATCTTTGCTATGCTATTTTTTTACTTATCTCTTTAAATATAAAAGCAATAATAACATTGGAGAAAAGGGTTATTGCAGTTTAGGGTCCGAATTAGGAAATTGCTCTTAACTTACTACATTTGTTCTTTATTTAGAGTAATTTAATATTATTTTATTTTCTTTACCTATTCATTATTTATAAAAAGTATCCATTTTATTATTTTTATAATATTAACTTTTAAATATTTAAAATAAAAGATCAGAAAATTTTAAGGTTATATAATCTTAAATAATGAGAATAAAGAGATTAGTGGTGAAAAATTTGATGTAAAATTAACAAATACTATTTAAATAATATAATACTTTTTTTAAATTATAAATTTGATAGAGGATGGTGAATTAACTAATGAAATTTAGATAAGTAAATAAGAAATAATTTATTATTAATTTAAATGGATTAATATAATATTATTGTAAAATACACATTTTAATATATATTGATTAAAGTATTTTATAAGTAAATTTAACACCACAATTGTTAATTGTATATTTATAGTAAAAAAGGAACATAAGCACCAAGCATATATTCTAAATTTATTTAAAAATTACTTTTCCATTCACATCTCAGATATCCCATCTTAATCAATCTTTTTTTTTCTTCTTCGAATTTTCACTTATTTTCTTAATTCATCGCATCATTTCACAGAGAAAGAGTGTAACTCAATTCTTTCAAAAATTAATTTTCCAACTTAGAAATCTAATTTAATTTAATCTATAAAGATTTATCCTTGTTTTAAATTATTTTTGTGTTTTATTTGATTGCTAATTTAATTATTATAAAATAAGATAATAGACTTTATTTTAATTATAAATTTTTAAGTTATTTTAAGAAATTAATTACTATATATAAATGTATTCTTATATTCACCTTGAAAAAAAGTATTTCATTTATTGATTGACCTGCATCTACTTAACCTAATGGTTTTGTAATAATTGTTTTATACTAATTTTTTTAAGATTCTTTTAGCTTATTAGAAATAATAATTGATATCTTCTATAACTGATTTATATTAAATAATTATGTTAGAAAGCTGCAAAATTAATAAATACCCTATCCCCTCTAAATCTTCATACCTTGTAAACCAAGCTGAGCATGCATTTTGAGCAGAAGTCATCTAAACTATTGGATTGACTTGAAAGAAGTGTAATAAATGTTTAGTCCCTACCTAATATTTAACCAGTTTATTAAAAACAGTAAATTATATCAAAATATAAAAAAATAATATGATAAAATATTTGTTTGTTAATCTTTACTAATTTAAATTAAAAATATTTTTTTATAGTGTTAAAATTTCAATGTGTTTATAGGACTCTACACTTTTGTTTGTATGCTAAAAATACCAATTATTTATATAAAATTTATTTTTGGATAACTTTATATCTGATACAACTTAATCAAAAAAATGCTATAAATTGCATTAATCAAACACAAGTTAGGACTGATAAGAATTAGGAAATTTTTTGTTGTGAAAAAGCTACAAATTATTGGTCCACATAGTATATAAAACATTATATTGTAATTCATTATTTTGCCTTGATTAGAAAGTTTCAATTTTGAAATCTTATTAATAATAACTAAAGTATTTTCTTTTATTAATTTTAACCAAATATTAAACATTATAATTTAAATTTGTTAGGAAAATAATAGGGTAGAAAAATATTTAATACAATAGAAAATGAAGGAAGACTAATTTAAAAATGTAAATACCTTTTTATTTAAATAATATTAAAAAATTATATTATTTATAAATTAAAAGTTTATTCAACAAAATGTTTTAGCTAATTAGTTGACACTTAAAAATAGGTAAATTATTTATTTTTTTTATTGACTTTTAAAATTTATTTGATTATTAAAGCTATAATAACATTGGGGAAAATGGTGCTTGTGATTTAGGATCTACATTAGGAAATTACTCATAACTTACTACATTAACTATTTATTTAGAGTAAAATTTTATATTATTTTATTTTCTTCCACTTTCCAAGACATTATTCTCTCTTATAAGCAATTTTTTTTATCTTTAAATATAAAAGCTATAATAACATTGGGGATTAAGGTGCTAGTGGTTTAGTGTCTGCTTTAGGAAATTGCTAATAACTTAATACATTAACTCTTGAATTAGAGTAAAATTATATATTAATTTTATTTTCTTCTACTTTTCACCGCAAATTTATTCTCACCCATTTTATTTTTTTATTTAATTCTTTAAATTTAATAGGGGCAATAATATTGGATATTAAGGTGCTTGTGGTTTAGGTTCTGCTTTAGGAAATTGCTAATAACTTACTACATTAACTATTTAATTAAAGTAAAATTTTATATTATTTTTATTTTGCTCCTCTTTCCAACACAAATTTATTCTCTCTGATTTGCTTTTTTTTAATTAAATCTTTAAATTCAAAAGTTATAATAATATTGGGGATTAAGGTGCCTGTGGTTTAGGGTCTGCTTTAGGAAATTGCTCATAACTTACTACAATAACTATTTAATTAAAGTACAATTTTATTTTTCAACACAAAATTATTCTCTCTGCTAAGCTAGTTTTATTTACTTAACCCTTAAAATATAAAAGGAGCAATAACATTGGAGATTAAGGTTCTTGTGGTTTAGGGTCTGTATTAGGAAATTGCTAATAACTTACAACATTAACTCTTTAATTAGAGTAAAATTATAAATTAATTTTATTTTCTACTACTTTTTCACCACAAATTTATTCTCACTCCTATTTTATTTTTTTATTTAATTCTTTAAATTTTATAGGAACAATAATATTGGAGATTAAGGTGCTTGTGGTTTAGGTTCTGCTTTAGGAAATTGTTAATAACTTACTACATTAACCATTTAATTAAAGTAAAATTTTTTATAGTTTTTATTTTCTTCCAATTTTTAAAACAAATTTATTCTCTCTGATAAGCTATTTTTTTTAATTAACTCTTTAAATATAAAAGCTATAATAAAATTGGGGATTAAGGTGCTTTTGGTTTAGGTTTTCCTTTAGGAAATTGCTAATAACTTACTTCATTAACTCTTTTATTAGAGTAAAATTTTATATTAGTTATATTTTCTTCCACTTTTCTTCCTATGTTATTTTTTTATTTAATATTTAAATTTAATAGGGGCAATAGAATTGGAGATTAAGGTGCTTGTATTTTAGGGTCTACTTTAGGAAATTGCTCATAACTTACTACATTAACTTTTATTTAATGTAAAATTTAATATTATTATTATTTTCTTCAATCTTTCAACAAAAATTTATTCTCTCTGCTAAGCTATTTTTTTACTTAACACTTAAAACATAAAAGACGCAATAACATTGAAGATTAAGGTGCAAGTGTTTTAGGGTCTGCTTTAGGAAATTGCTCATAACTTTCTACATTAACTCTTTATTTAGAGTAAAATTTTAGATTCTTTTTATTTTCTTCCACTTTTTAACTCAAACTTATTCTTTCTTCTAAGTTATTTTTTTCTTACTTTTTATATATAATAGGGGAAATAGCATTGGAGATTAAGGGGCTTGTGGTTTAGGGTCTGCTTTAGGAAATTGCTAATAACTTACTTCATTAACTCTTAATTTATGGTTAAAATTTTATATTATTTTTACTTTTTTCCACTTTTCAATACAAATTAATTCTCTCTACTATGTTATTTTTTTATTTAACTCTTAAAATAAAAAGCTATAATAACATAGAAGATTAAGGTGCCTGTGGTTTAGGGTCTTCTTTAGGAAATTGCTCATAACTTACTATATTAAATCTTTGTTTAGAGTAAAATTTTAATTTTTCTTCGACATTTTAACAAAAATTTCTTCTCTCTGCTATGCTATTTTTTAACTTAACTCTTTGAATATAAAAGGAGCAATAGCTATGGAGATTAAGGAGCTCATGGTTTAGGGTCTGCTTTAGGAAATTGCTCATAACTTACTACATTAACTCTTTAATTGGAGTATTATTTTAAATAATTTTCTTCCACTTTACATACAAATTTATTCTCTCTCCTATTTTATATTTTTACTTAAATCTTTAAAAATAATAGGGGCAATAGTATTGGAGAAAAGGGTTATTAAGATTTAGGGTCTGAATTAAGAAATTGCTTGTAACTTACTACATTAGTTATTTATTTATAGTAAAATATTTATTATTTTATTTTTATTGGCTATTCATTATATATTTAAGTATCCATTTATTTATTTTGTTTTTTAATGTTTCAAATAAAAGATAAGAAAATGGATAGGCTTTTAAATCTTAAATAATGAGAATAAAGAGATTAGTGGTGTAAGAATTAAGGTAAAATTAACAAATATTATTTAAATAATTTACTACTTTTTTTTAAATTATAAATTTGATAGAGAATGGTGAATTAACTATTGAAAGATAGATAAGTAAATAAGAAATAAATAATTAATTTAAATAAATAGATTAATATATATCACTTCCAGTAATTAGAAATTTGCAAAAGTTGTGTTACAAAATATCAATTCTTTATTTCAAATTAATGTTATTTTTTGCCATAAATATACAATTAAAAATTCTGGTGTTAAAATATGTATATTACAATAATATTATATTAATCCATTTATTTTACTTAACTATTTATTTTTTATTTAATTATCTATCTATTATTAGTTAATTCATCATCCTTTATCAAATTTATAATTTAAAAATAATAATAAATAATTTAAATAATATTTGCTAATTTTACCTTCATCTTTTTACCACTAATCTCTTTATACTCATTTTTTAAGATTCCATAGCCAATAAATTTTTTGATCTTATATTTTAAATATTTTAAAATTAAATTAAAAAAATAAAATAAAATGGATACTATAAATTAATCATGAATAAGCAAAGAAAATTAAATAATATAAAATTTAATCAAAACAAAGAACTAATGTAGTAAGTTACGAGCAATTTCGAATGCAGACCCTAAATCACAATAACTATTTTCTCTAATTTTATAATAGCTTTTATATTTAAAGAGTTGAGTAAAAAAAATAATAAAGAAGAGAAAATAAATTTGCTTGAAAAGTGGAAGAAAATAAAAATAATATAATTAAAGAGTTAATGTAGTAAGTTATTAGCAATTTCCTAAAATAGACCCTAAACCACAAGCACCATTTTCTTCAATGCTATTATTTCTATTATATTTAAAGAGTTAAGTAAAAATAAAGCATAGCATAGAGAATAAATTTGTCTAAAAAGCTAAAGAAAATAAAAATAATATAAATTTTTTACCCTGCCGAATGCTGAATAAAAAAATTTTCTCACATATATTTTATTAATCAAATAATAGTTAGGGTGGATTCAAATTAGTAAATTTTTGTTGTGAAAAGGCCCACATGGCATATAAAACATAATATTATAAATTCATTATATCACTAGGATTAGAAAGTGTCAATTTTGAACTCTTATTAATTAAACCAAAGTCTTTCCTTTCATTCATTTTGATCAATATTTAACATTAATTTAGATTTGTTAAGAATAAAATAGGATAGAAAAATATTCTGCAACAAAAAAAGATGTAAGGCTAATTTAAAAAAGTAAATTTCTTATTATTAAAATAATACTAAAAAATTATATTATTTATTAATTAAAAGCTTATTCAACAAAATATATTAGCAAATAAATTGACTCTTGAATTTAGGTAAATAGTTACTATAATTTTAATTAGTTTTGAAAATTTCTTAAAATGTAAAAGCTATAATAATATTGGAGATTAAGATGCTTGTGATTTAGGGTCTGCTTTAGGAAATTGCTCATAACTTTCTACATTAACTCTTGATTTAGAGTAAAATTTAATATCATTTTTATTTTTTCACATTTTTAAATCCAAATATTACTATACAATTTTTTAATTTAACTCTTTAATTATAATAGGGGTAATAGAATTGGAGAAAATGGAGCCTGCGTTTTAGGGTCTACGTTAGGAAATTTATAATAACTTACTACATTAACTCTTAATTTATTGTAATACTTAATATTATTTTTAATTTCCTCTACTTTTCAACACAATTTTATTCTCTCTCCTATGCTATTTTTCCTTAACTCTTTAAATTAAAAAGTGAAAATAACCTTGGAGATTAAGGTGCTTGTGGTTTAGGGTCTTCTTTAGGAAATAGTTAATAACTTACAACATTAAATCTTAATTTAAGGTAAAATTTTATATTATTTTTTTTCTCCCACTTTTCAACATCAATTTATTATCTCTTGTTATCTTTTTATTTAACTATTAAAATATAAAAGCTATAATAACATCGGAGATTAAGGTACTAGTGGTTTAGGGTCTGCTTTAGGAAAATGCAAGTAACTTACTTCATTAACTCTAAATTTATCGTAAAATTTAATATCGTTTTGATTTAATAAAATTTATTCTCTCTGCTATGCTATATTTTACTTAACTCCTAAATTATAAAAGTGATAATGAGATAGGAGATTAAGGTGTTTGTGGTTTAGGGTCTGCCTTAGGAAATTGCTAATAACTTACTACATTAACTCTAAATTTATCGTAAAATTTAATATCAAATTTAATTTCTTCACCATTCTCTCCCATATGTTATTTTATTATTAAACTCTTTAAATATAATAGAGGTAATAGCATTGGAAAAAATGGTGCTAGTGTTTTAGGGTCTGCTTTAGGAAATAGCGAATAACTTATTACATTAACTCTAAATTTATAGTAATTAATAATATTTTTATTTACTTCTACTTTTCAACACATTTAATTCTATCTACTATATTATTTTTTTACTTAAATCTTAAAATTAAAAAGCAATAATAGAGTTGAAGATTAAGGTGCTTGTGATTTAGGGTTTTCTTTAGGAAGTAACTTATAATTTACTTCATTAGCTCTAAATTTATGGTAAAATTTAATAATATTTTTATATACTTTCACTTTTCAACACAAATTTATTCTCTCTGTTTTGCTGTTTTTATGCTAATCTCTTTAAATATAAAAGTTATAATAATATTGGAAATCAAGGTGTTTGTGGTTTAGGGTCTGCGTTAAGAAATTGCTTATAACTTACTACATTAACTCTTTTATTCGAGTAAAATTTTATATCACTTATATTCTTTTTCTTCTTTAACACAAATTTATTCTCTCTGCAATAATCTTTTTTAATTAATTCTTTAAATATAAAAGACATAATAACATTGGAGAAAATGGTGCTTGTGGTTTAGGGTCTGCTTTAGGAAATTGCTAATAACTTACTACATTAACTCTAAATTTAGAGTAAATTTTAATATTATTGTTATTAACACATATTTATTCTCTCTACTATGCTATTTAACTCTTCAAATATATAATAGGAGAAATAGTATTGGAGAAAAGGGTTATTGTTGTTTAGGGTCTGTATTAGGAAATTGCAAGTAACTTACTAAATTAGTTCTTTATTTAAAGTACAATTTTATTTTCTTTGCTTATTTATTATTAATTTACAGTTTCCATTTAATTATTATTTTTTAAATTAATGTTTAAATATTTCAAATAATAGATAAGAAAATTTATAAGCTATATAATCTTAATTAATGAGAATAAAGAAACTAGTGGTAAAAGAAATTAGGTAAAATTAACAAATATTATTGATATTTTCTAATACTTTATTTAAATTATAAATTTGATAGATAATTGTGAATAAACTAATGAAAGATAGATAATTAAATAAGAAATAAATTATTAATTTAAATACATGGATTAATATTAATAATTGTATAATACATATTTGAATATATATACAGTAATTCCTCTAATTTAAGAAATTTCTAATTTAAGAGAATCAAAATTTATAAAATAACTCAAATTTTCTTGAATGAGTAGAATTTTTAAATTTACAAATTTCATCTATCCTACTAGCAGTTAATCTAATTTTCCTTTATTAAAACCATAATGAAGATTTATTTTATTATTTAGTATCTTCTAATATTAATTATCTTTAAATGAAATTTATTTTAATATTATTCTAGTAATAAATCTCAATTTATTCAAATAAATTATTAATCTCATATTTAGTTAAGTATATTGGCAATTTCTTATAGTTTAAATCTGGTTTTTAGAGATATGGTTTTTTTTAATCCACTATTACCTCATTTATTACATTAAATTATATTATTTTCAAGCTAATTTAGGTAATTAATCATGTAATTACTATTATAATATTTAAATTATGATATAAATTACTCACCCTCATTACATATTAGGCTAGCTATATATGACCTTAAACAGAAAGAAAGATAATTTCTTATCTTCCCGTGATCTAACTGTGTACGCAAATTATGATAATTTTCACAGAGATTGTTGGTTAGATAGTAAATATTATCAATATTTTATAGAATATATTATAAGCAATTATTTAATTTTATTATTGTTTCTTGAAGAATTTCTATTTAATTGTTATTCTATTAGCTTTGAGTTTATGTATTATTAGTTTCTTATATTTTATTACAAATATCTTTTTCACAATTAATGTGAATTTCTAATGAGTGATTAATAGATTATTAAATACCTGTTTTTAATTTATATTAATTTTTATTTTCAATTTATCCATATAAAAAACAAGCTTATCTTATATAAAATAAGCATTTATCAATAAAATTGTTAGTTAAAATATTTGATAACTCAATCCTTTTCTTAATGAATTCACCTTTAATATTTTTTAATACATGATTTAAGTACTTGTATTCTTAGATATTATTTCCTAGTTATTTTCTAATATTTTGAAAACTCCTGGAATCATCTTACTACAGTGAATATTATATTAATCATTAAGGAGCTTCATAGATCTAACAGCTAAAAATTATTCCATACCAGTAGAAGTAGAACTATAATCTTTATTGCAATTATGCTCTTTTAAAGTTTTTAATTCATAATTCTCTCAGAAGAAATATCTTGAGTACATATCCAAATATATAATTTTGTTTGTTAATGTATCAATTACTGGGATATCTTCCCTAAACTAGAAATTAATCCTTATTATTTAGAATTTTCTATAGAATTAGCTAAATGTTTAGTATAGTTTTCTTAGGCAAATTACTTCATATAATTAAATAGTTCATTTTATATTGCTTAATATCTTTTTTATTCATAAAAGGTAAGCTAATAAGTGAAAATACTTTTTAAGCATCTTTATAACCATTATCTTATAATAGTAGATAAGACATTACTAGAGTTTAAATTTTTACTTTTATACGATGTAGGTTAATAGAAAAATCTAAATGAATTACTACATTTTAAGCATACAAGTTTTAATACTTATTATTAAATACTCTCATAAAATATATCATAATTTAAGTTATTGCTGCATATTAAAGTGTGCGAGCTAATTATATTAATAAATGATAATAACTAAGCAATGTTAATAACTTTATTACCATCTAAATCTATTAATTTAATTTATTACATTTTAATCTTATCCTAAAATATTTTTAATTAATCAATTTAACTATCATCACTATGGAAAGCTTCACTATTTATCTAAAATTGAGAATCCTTGTCTTTATATTATTAACTTTTCTCTTCAATTAATAAGTAATCTTCCTAAGTTAAAATATCTTAATTACTTAATAATTTGCTACCAATTATATTTTCTGTATTATTTTTATTTTCTTTTTATTCCTTTTCTTCATAGAATTTTTTCCGTCTAGCTTTTGCTCCTTCAGTAGATATTCTTTAGCATAATTCTTTTCTATCTTGTTTTGAAAAATTCTTCTTCTTCTTTCCAATTTGTATTTTATTTTATTGTTTGTTAATTAAATTTCTTTTAATTAATATTATATTCCAGAAAATTAAAAGATAAATATACTTATAGTAAATTCAGCAAAAGTAAATATTAATTTAATCCAACATATATTGCTATTTTATTAAGATAGATAGATAGATAACATCAATAAAAATAAGTAAATATTATAATTAATTTAAAGTTTAGTGTGGATTTATGTAAGTATAATCTAATATAAATTAATAATGTATTGCTTATAATTCTTAAAAGGAATAAAAGTATTTTTAAAAGCACCCTTCATAAATGCTATTAAAAACAAAATAAATTACTTTTTTTAAAGTAAAAAATCATTGATGGGATGCTTATTAATTAATCTTTTGATAATAAATTATTAGAATAAATTACTATTATTTTGATATTTTGGTGATTTTTGCATTTAATTAACCATCCATGTTAATATGAGCTGAATATAATTAACATTTGTTGTTTATTTTGGAAGGATCTTTTAAAATCAAACAATATCAATATAGTTAACATTGACTTCATTAGTTTTCTAGTTAACTTTATTAATTAAGATTAAAAAATTATGTATTTGAATATTTATTAATACTTGTTAGAATAATAAAAAAGATAATAGATATTTGCTTGAATTTTAGGAATCTAAAAAGATAAAAAGAATAATAGGATTAGGAATTAAATATGAATTAATAATAGTAGAATTAAAATACTGAATTAAGTTCAGAATTCATTTCGCTTTGTAATTAAAGGGGTCTTTAACCATTCTAAACTTTTATGTAGTTTAAAAAGTTAAAAGATTGGAAAGGTTATACATTTTAATAGATATTAGGATCTGGAAGTTTTGGAATAGTAATCTAAGCTTAAAAAAATGAGTAGAAAGTAGCAATAAAGTGTATTAAGGTTGAAGGAAATTTATAATTACTAAAGAATGAAGTTAATAT
>JH651282.1:0-21758 GCA_000260095.1 Tetrahymena borealis | reverse complement strand
ATTGAGCAAAAAATGATTTTTTCACTAAATTATTTGCTTTAACATTAAAAAACTAACATTTTTAAATTGTAAAAGTTAAAATCAAATCAGTGATGAAGGGGCTACTAAATTAGGAGAAGGTTTATAGAAACTATATAATTTAAAGCAAAAATAAATAAATTTTTGAAGAATTTATTTTATTCTTATTATAGTTATTGAATATTTTTAAGGAAATAAAATAATATTTTTATTTTTTATATTTGAATTTTATCCTAACAGTTTATGTATTTATTTCTATTCTAATATTAAATTATTTTGCATGGAAGTAAATTTTACTAAATTTTTGTTAATTTTTTTTTTTTTGTTTGCATATAATAAGATTTTGATCTAAATTTTCATAAATTATAGTTTTAAACAAAATTGATTCAAGGTTATTTATAATTTTCTATTCACTAACTTAGAAATCCAATTTAATAATTTAATCTATCAGGATTTATCTTTGTTTTAAATTCATTTTGTTTTTTATATGAATATTAATTCAAAATATTTTAATTTAATGTATTTATTTCAAAATATAGCATAGTTTTTATACCTTAATTTATGCAAGGCTCTTAAATTTATAGTTCCTTTTCACTTTTCACTGAGTATTTGTGATAATCTTCTTTTTTTATTGAAATCAAGTATATCAATAGTCAATCACAAATAAAGGATTTCTGAAGGTTGAACCTACTAGGTAAAAAAATAAATGTTGATTAAATTAAAAAGATTAGTTAAATATTGATATAAAATTAACTTTTATTATCTATCAATTATAAAATATTATTTTTTTATTTAAAAGTTTAAATAATTAACAAAATAAACATTACTAAATTTATAAAAATATAAATACATATTGTATTGAATTCTTTTGTGTTAAATTTTAAATATAATTTAGCTAAAATAAATACTATTCAATTATAATATTAAAATTTAAAGAATGGGTTGGGGTTGCTAGACATTACTGTTCAGTAATTTTTATAAAATTCCAAAAAGCATATTTTAAAGAGCTAATTATAAAAAATGCCTTCAAAATACGAAGTATGATTGATATTTTTAAATATTCAATATTATGATTGAATTTATGGAGCATTTTAGCACAGAGTTTGAATAAAATTAAAAATATATAAGAAGAGTACAATAAATAATTAATTATAAAGAAATGATGCGTTTTTGTAATATTTAAATTAAATTGGAGTTAGCAAGAATGAAGAATGAATGATCAGACTATACTTTTTTATTAAAAGTAACTTTATATGTATGGATTAGTAATTAGATTCGTAAGATGCAGGAAGGAAAGACTGAGTTTGGTGGCATGCAGTTGATTATCTATAAATTTATAGAAAAGTAGCCAAGAGAGATAAAAGATGACAGTAAGGGCAAAGAATTAGTAAATCATAAGATAGATTTAGCAATTTATAATATAATTAAAATATTCTTCATTCTTTTATTTAATAAAGTAACTTAGATTATCAATCAAATTTGCAAAAACAAATATTTATTCATTATAATCAAAGATGTTAATTTTAGATAGATTCTGAGGTTCAACATCTTTTAATTCAGTATAAACATCTTTGAAATTATTCATAAATGATTTTATTCCTATCCATAATCCATTCTTTAAAGCTTTTGAATATTATCGTAAGCATTAATCTTCACTAATATAATCTTATGTTTAAACATACTATTAATTATTTTTAATTACTTCACAAGGATTTCCAGTCATGATTTTAATAAAAAACCTATCAAATTCTTCTTACTGATATCTATTTATAATAACAGAAATTAAAATATAAGTTATAATTAATAATTATTTTAATTTTATACCTATCCTTCAAATAAGTTCCTTCCATAACATCTATCAAGTCTTATTAAATAGTTATTTGGTCATCTAGTGACCCTTTAATTCTAGAAATGATTTCAGATAGAGTTAAAACCTTTTCCTCAACAGGGAATTATTTAACGGTTAATCCGAAGTATTACAATCCTACATTAAGTAATATGAATGATTTGACTCGAGATAATACATCTAATGTAATAATAAAAAATAAAATATATTTAATGCTTTACTGAAAGGATTCTTACATAATATCTACAGATTCTGTTGAGACTCTGCTATATATGACATCGTTAAGGTGCGATTAAGGATGGGATAAAGAATTATTAATAGAAAGATAACTAAGCAAGATAAAATTAATTTTTTATTAAATTTAGGCAATTTTGAGTAGTAACTTAGGTTTTACTTTTTAATTTCTTGTGCTTTTACTTTTATATCATTCTTTTAGGTATATTTCAATGAAGATTATCTATTAATATTAAGTACAAAATATTAATCTATACTATTAACAATATCATCAATAATATCTATACTAAATGTAGTTAAAAGGCTAAGAATCTTTTCTCTATATGTTTAAATAAAAGAGTAAAGAGGAATCACTAACAAAATACAAAAGGCTGAAATAGTAGTAATGATGATGACAAGATTATTCAAAGAGCCTTTAATTCCCTCTAGTGACTCTTTATTGAATTGAATTGATTCGATAAATAATTATCTTAAAAGAACTGAGATAGGTCTTTAGTTTTTAAGGAAAATTACTTCCGAATAAGATGCAGTAGTATCTTAAGATTCTATAGAAAAATAACTATATCTGTAAATGTAATTTTGCATAGATATGATGCAATAACCTAAATTACAGTGTAGTATATCCTCAGTCCTTACAACATCCCCGAGAATATCAGTTTTCAGATTAAGCGAAAAAGGTTCATTGAATATAATTGAAACTATAGTTCTATTTATATCATATTCTATTAAATTCCTTAATAGAGTCTTTAATTGATTAAAGCAGTCATCAATTTTATTTTGAATTAGTGTTGCTACATTTTATTTCTCCTCAACTGAAAATATTAAATTGGTGTTTTCATAATCAGTTAATCTTTTCAAATTAAACCCTTCAATTAATCCATAGAGTTAGTTATTATAACTTAAAGGCCACTAAGCAATTAAAAAATCTTCTTTGACGCTCTCTAACACAGATTTCGTTGAGAAAAACTATTAGATGTTGACTGCAAAAATAACAAGAATACTTAAAACCCCAATAATATTGACGAAGAACAATGAATAATGAGATTTTTTGGTTAATATAGTTTTACGGAATTATTTCTTAACTTACTCTACTGAGCTTACTTTAGAATGGGCAGAAGAAGTTTCTAATAACTCTTTTCTTTTATCTTCAGTGAAGTTATTCTTTCTAGTCGTCTCATCTGAATATATTTTATATGTTCTGCGCTTGGTGACATCATCCTCATCCTCATCTATGTCAGATATCTCTTAAATCTCATTTGATTATTATTCATTCATTATTGATTTAAATTTCTTATGAGTGAGTTTTTTTGTGAACTCAGTACTTCCCTCCTTAAATGTAGATTTAGATTGTAGAATTTGACTTCCATTGCTTCCATTATTGAATTAAGGTAATGTCTGTATTTTTTTTATTTGCTTATTAAAGTATGGCTAAGTATTGTCTTTAGCAACAAGATTATGATCACTTTACTGTTTTGGAGAGAATAAAGTTTATTCTAATACTTTTATTTATTGCTAATTCTATGCCAAATAAGACTATTGATATAACCTAGAAGGGAATAAACTATTATTTTAGGATTAAGTAAAGTCGTTCTAAAGAGAATAATCAAAGTTATTGATTTCACTTCTAAAAGATTATTCATTCTTTCCTATATTACCATCTTATTTTAAATGCTTATTAGATCGAATTTAATCAAAATTTGTTGAATAATCTAAAACATTTAAATCTTCAGCTGATATAATTTGCCTTTGTATTTTTGGTTGGAGATTTACATCATCTTAGTTATTCCTTTCAGCATCTATACTGTTGTTGTTCTCCTCTTCAATGATATCTTCGAGATTATTCTTACTTGGCTTTTATGTTATATCCCCAGTTTATTCTATTTAAGTATTGTTTTAATTCGGTCTAATTTAGTTTAGAGTTAGTTATTATTTTTATAATTCTTGAGGTTAGTTATCAGATAGTTTTACAGAGCTATTCAAGTTTTCTTTTAAAATCTTGAAAAATTAATTATCGTTGCTTTCTTACTTTTAATTTAATTATAAAGTCCTCTATTTAATTATTGAAGAAAAGTATAAGCTTTCTTGATTCTCTGAATAGTCAGCAGCACTTGTTCTTCTGTTATTATTGTTATCTTTGTTATTGAAGAAATGATTATCTTGAGAGTAGCTGCTTGAATCAACTTATTCTGAAGTAAACTCTTTTAACGGTCCAGTCATTTATGAGGAGAAGATCTATGTAATTTATTTTAATATTTTTTACTAATTTTAAGAGTTTTCTGTTTGGATTTGCTTTGTTAAAATATCTTCTAAGTCAGCATAAAGAATTTGTAAATTTTTCTAGCTCAATCCATGTATGTTAGTTTTATTCTTTCCATCTGAGGTTGAAATGACTTCCAGTATTGCCTTCTAATTAGTTTAAGGATTAAGTCTTTTGATTGATGTAATTTCTAAATAAGAGAGTTAACAATTAGCAAAGGAAGGATGAGAAACTTTGAAATCTTTTAAAGCAATAGAGAGTCTGAAAAATGAATATTTATTATAGAAGGAAACATTATTTTATTATAAAGAGCCTTCTAAAGCATGGTTATTATGTTTGCTTTATGCTTTTTTAGTTTTTTTAACAACTAAAATGTACTCAAATTCATTTCGATATAATTCTTTTTGCTTTTCTATTTGTTATTAAATTTACTAGATTTACTCTTATTATTTTTCTTCATTACTGTCTGATGAATTCTCAATTCCTCTACTGGATTAATTGTAAAGTATATTATATTCTGCTTTGTTTTTTAAAAAGCAAAAATATTTTTTTAATCTAATTTCTTTGAAGTGAGGGTGTATTTTGAATATTTTTTCATGAATAAGCTTAGTAGTGGAGATAACTTAGCACGTATCAGATCTTAATAAAATGTAATCATGATATTTATTAACTTGAGATATCTAAGCTGTAAGTCCAAATTCACTGTTTAAGGATATTTTATTAATCTTAACATCTAATTTAATTGCTACCAAATGATTGTCAGAAGACAAAGCAAATAAAATTCTTTTATTTAAGTTACTCTTCACTGACATGCATGTATTTTCTAAGGCTTCATTATTATTTTTATTTAAATTTCCATCAATTTCTTCATCATTTATTATCGATTCAGCTGGTTTATCAAAATAATTCTTAATAAATATAGAGTGGTAATTACTAAAAATGGAGGGTAATATTATGTCCAACGGTTGATTGTTGATATCTTCCTTTCTTTTATAATTAAATATTTTCAAAAAGTTAGTCGAGACTTGATTTATTTCAATTTTCTTTTCTTTTTTAAGCGAAATATATGCTACACAAGTGTCAGCTGAAAATTTATCTTAATTCTGATCAAAGTAATTAGTGTATTTATCTTATAACATAAGGGTAATTCCATTGTTATCTTGCATGTTCTCTGATAGTTTAGTATTTTTTAAGTCGTGATTGGAAAAAGAAAGGATTTAACTATAGTCTATGCAGAGCTATTCTAGCTCTTTGCTTCCTTAATTAATCTTATAGGCTATCTTGATATTTTATAATATTCTCGATCTTTCTGATAAAAAATGCTAAATGCTGTCATACAATTCACTCAAATTAATATTCCTTCTTTTCATTTAATCTAAAATTTAAAGCTTTTATTAGCAGGCATTGTTAATAACAAACATTGTTTCTGATAGCAAGTTATCAAAATAAATAACATCTAGGTATCCCGAATAGAAGATAGATTTTGCTTGATTCTTTTTTAATTAAATCTTTACTTATCTATCGCATTCTTGTTCTAGCGTCTTCAATATTTATACCTATTTGAGAGATATCTCTAATTTTAAGACTAAGTTTAATTTCATCCAAAATAATTAATAATTCTTCACAATCTATAAAATAAAGACGAGCATGCCAATATGAATGTCACATACTTCTGTTTTTCCTTCTAGAATAGCATAGTAAGTATCTAAGAAAATTTAATAAATCAAGATATTGCTAGAAGCATTAATCTCTGTCTTTGAAAGGTTATCTCTATACAACGAGCTATTTCTGCGTTGCATTGTACTTCTATCGCTTCTATTAGTATTTCTCCTTGAGCTTTAAAAACTCTTTTATAATTACTGTAACCCTTTTTATTTAATTGTTTCAGATAATTAAATCGACATCTAGGATAGATTTAAATCTAATCCTTCCATGCTTTAATATTCTCTTACTTATTATCTTAATAAACACCAACTAGAGGAGTAATTCAGCTTCAAAATTTATTTTAAGTTATCTTTTAAATGTCTTTCATCTTTTTTGAATATGATCATTTTAATCATTTAATCGAATTTTTTATTGTCATGGGCACTCTCTTCATCTTCTTTTTTGCTTAGATAACTATTCAAGAGTATTTGTACAACGTCTGGAGACTGGGAATATTGAATTAATTTGTCTTCATTGCTTTCTATTAGGATATTAGCAATTTTGTAAGAAGAGGGTACAGAGATTAATAAGCAAATACTCAAGCATTAATATGACATATTTAGATATTAAAAGACTGAGACGAATAGAGCATTGAGAAATATTATGACATTTAGAAATTAGTAGTATTTTTCTAATTTATAGTTATTTAAAATTGATCTAGAGTATAGAAAAGAAATAAAAATAGCAGTTAATAGGCAGATTACAATCATTTAAATCTTCTGTTATAGTTAATTCAGTAAGCTTATAACCAGACATTCAATAAAATAAACTACAGTTGTAAATTCATCATACTTCCTTGAGTGATATTCCTCAGAATTCAGTAAGTATTCGTAGTCTGAATTACTGGTGATGTATCCTAATTTAATTTATTAATTTATGTTAAAATTATATGAATTGGTATGATAGGTAAATATGGTTTAAGCGAAAGAAGAATATAAGAAAAAAATTGAGAAGTTAAAGATCAAATTATTTGTTGGTTAATGCAAGTTTTAATTTTAAAAAAATAAGTATGTATAAATAGGATTTTAATAATACCTACTAGAACGGTGAAGATTAGACTGCAAATACTTAATGAATCCATCTCATTAGTTGAGTAGTGGATAAAGGGAAGTAACAAAATATGATTATACATCTTGAAAAATATAGAGGCTATCTTCTCAAACATATTTTATTTTATCCTACCGGTAGGAATCCTTATTATCCGATTTAAGTTTTTTTCACTAAACCCACCTTTATTTAGAGCATTCGTTTTTTATCTCTCTAAACAAATAAAAAGTATAAACTGTACAAGCAAATAAAAAATAAGCAAAGAGTTAAGTGCGACAGACAAGCAGTTTACTTCAAAGTGAATATCTAGCTTATGAATATCCTCAATAAAAAATTGATCAATGAATTAAAAATTTGAATCAAGTTCAGAGAGCAGCTTAATGATCTCCTTCTTTAGTATTATAACCAATAGTAGAAGATATTTAATTGTAACCTAAATGTAGGTCTCTATAATGTCTCTCTTGTGGTAATTAATTATATTGTACAATCTATCACTATAAAACTTCTTCAGATACTCCCTTATTATAATCAATAGCTCATTGTTGGATTGGTTTTTCTAAAAACTTAGTATTCTTTACTTGATTTATTTCATTTTTGCTTCTTATTGTGCTATAAATTATTAATATCTCCGTATAGATTAATAAATCTCTTACTGATAATTTCTTTATTAAATGTTATTTATTATGAATTCTAATGATACTTCCTAATTTAATATTCCTGAGAATAATAGCTTGAATTAAATTAGAAATAATAATCCACAAATTAACAAACAAAATATTCATTTAGTATGAAAAAAATACATCCAGTTGATTGTTCGATAGTTCAATAAAACCAAATACTTAACTTGATTCTATAATACTTAAGGCGTATTGCACATTTTTTATCTAATCCCACTAGTTTTGAATCATTCTTAGCGATAGATAACCCAATGAACTTTATATCTATCCTCTAGAGGTAGTACCAATTAATTATAAAAGCAATAAATATAGCAAATTTAAAATTAAATCATTTAGAATTCAAAAATGCTAAAAATTTGAACTGATTCCAATTTATTTCTTCTGAATTAAATCTACATTAGCTAAATCTACAAGAGTATTTTTCAAGCTTTCTATTTATTCTGATAACACCACATACTCTCAAATTAGTTTATAAGCTATTTATAAATGAATGGATATTGTGAAAATTTGGGGAAATTCTTTTTACATTATTAAATTTGGGTACACTTATTGAAATATTTATAATAAGATTACTCTTAAAATCTTACTTTAAATGGAAACTAATTTTTTTATGAATATCGATAAAATCAAACTAATTTAAATGTAAAATGTAATATGGGCAATAGATTGAAAAGTCTTTCTCTATTTTTAGTATTCTTTTTTTTTCGTAAGGTGTAAGATAAAATTTCAGAGATTTAAATTCAATTTAATAAAGATTTAGAATTTCTTTACTGAATATTTATTATTTGTAGATTTATATTATTTATTATTTGAGTGGAATTATTAAAAATTTTACAACAAATTATTGAGAATTTATAACAGATCAACTGATTATAGAATTGGCAACTAGACACCAAAATTACATAATAAATTGAAAATATATGATTGAAAAAGGTCAAATTTTGTTATTTTTGAAATAATATACTTTATGAGGGCAAGACAGACAATGAAGGAAATGGAATAAAGAAAAAAGAACGCATAAAATATTTTAAAAAGCCAATGGAATATGTAATATAGATAATGATAAAAGAATATAGATATATATAAGTATAGATGAAGGAAGTCTTACATTTATTATTACCTTAGCCAACAACATTAGCATTCATTGATTTATCAACATGACGTATAAAGATAAACATACTTCTGTAGAAATAATCTAAAAAAATTTATATAATAATTTATGTGATTTGTATTTTACTTCCTTCATTTTTGAGGATTTTTAAGCACAAAGATGACTGAATCACCTCTCAAAAACAATTTTGTAATATATCTTTCTTTTTTCATGGGCTTGGACTTCTTTCCATGGGATCCTCTGGGGACTTCAGTCCACATTTCTAATACATTTTCTAAAACCATATTCATATGTCTATCAAATGCTCTCACCTTTGCTAACATTTTTCTGTTATTTCTTAATGCTATCAAAACTTAGGTATTAGCTTTCACTGCCTTGAAAAGAAGTGAAAAAGGACCTTGGGAAAAGGTATCTTCAGGGGTTAATTTCTTTTCTTCTTCCATTTTTAATATTTTTTATTAGTTATTTCTTATCTTTTAATTTCTTGCAATATAATTTTTATCTTTGATTTTTTTCTTTCTCTTTTAGATATTAGCCTAACTCTTGATCTGCTTTTTGAAAATAATAATGATGATGCATCTATTAAAACAAAATATCTTGATAATGAATAGGTAGGTAGGTAAGTAGGTGAATTTAAGAAGAGATATCCTATCCATCATTCAAAAACATAGAAATTTTTGGATTATTTGATAAAAATATGATTATTATTATTATTACTATTTATAATAAATTTAATCTATTAGAATTAAATATTGTGAATCAAACTAAACAAAAATATTTAAGATCTTTTATTTCATTTATCTTTACATACTAATATTTCTTAAAAATCATTTAAAAATAAAAATATTGAGTATGAATGATTGGTTGGTTGGTTGGTGATTAATAATTCTGAAAGAATATAAGGTAGGTTATTCACTCCTCTGTTTATATTAATAAATAATTTATTGTTGAATTGGCTGGTGTTTTAATTTATAATGGAGTTAATCTAAATTATCATTTATTATATCCTGCTTTTATTAATTATAATTTAATGTTTATCAACAACTCTTTGTATCTAGATTTTTTAATAGATTTTAAGATGAAAATTTAAAGATATTTTGAATTACTGGTTAATCGTAATTTAATAATTTCATAAGAGTAATAGTTTACTAAATTTGGCTGTAAAAAAAGGATATTATTGTAGAGATGAAAAATCATAAAGAATTTATTTGAAGAGTATTTTGAATTAGCTTAATTCAACTCACTTTAATTGCATATTATCAATCTTATATACATAAAGATATCACATATAAACAAGAATTAATACTAAGATGGCTATTTCAACAAAGATTGTAATGAGAATACCCCAAGTCTTACTTTCTTAAATTAATCTCTTCATTTTACCAGTAGTTGTTAGCATTTCATTAGTATTCTTACCTATTCTATCATCAATTTCATCTAAAATCTCATTATGATCTTCTATTTCATTTCCCATTTTAATAGCTATTTACTTGGTAGTTTAAACTCCGTTAATCAAATTATCAATATGTTTATCTGTATCTTTTTTAAGCTCATCATATCCCTTTACCATCTAATTTGTAGATGTCCCTGGTTGTGCATATGTATTTTAGAAAGTTCTAGGTTCAGCAGGCTTATTGAATAAATCCTATCTCTATAAAAGTAAAAAATAAGAACATTAAGCTTGCTGCTAATTGTATCAATATTAGTTTTTTAGCTGTTTATTGTATTTTTTAATAAAACTATTTATTACCATTTGTTAAGGGTTATCAATCATATTAACTATTTCCTTTTTAAGTCCTTATAATCTTTGATATTCTTGCTTTCTTCCCTATATCTAATTTTAAGTCAAGTTGTATTTATTGTTGTTGCGCTCATATTAGCTAATCAATTAGTTTAACTCTTCAAGCTTTTCTTCAAAATCCTTTATCTCTTACTTAATATCCTATTTGTCACGAGGTAACAAATTAGGAGTCTTTTAGATTTTTGCTTTTTAAAGATTCATCTACTTAGAGAGTGTTTAAGAAATCTTTTCAAAATTGTCAGCCATTTCTTTTAATCTTCTAGTTTATTTATAGTCTAAATTGATTACTTTGTTACTTTAAATCTATTGAATTTTTTTCCTTTTCTATCTTTGAGAGCTTGCTCAATTATTTATTTAAGATTGATTTCTTATATATAATCTAAAATTCTTACATAAACCACTCTCTTTATTAACAATTTCCCCCCTTTATTGGCTTAAGACCCTAATATAATACCTGACATAAAATAATCTTTTCATATTATTATCTAAACGAACAGAAAAATTATGATTAAAAATTAATTCACACAATTCTATCAAAAAATGTAATAATCCATATTCTACTCTATTACATTTATAAATTTATCAATCAAATCCTTCCAATTTTATTTTAAAATTAGAAAGTTTGAGTAATCTGGATGTAAATTAGATGTTTTAAGCCTTTATTAATATTACTTTAATTAGTTTAGCTCATTATTTTACATTATTTATATCAACTAAAAATAATAAAATGTTTCCAATTGTTTAATAGTTAATAATTAAATTTTAAAGAATTAAGTTTATTAAATTAATCTTTCAAATTATACTCTAAATAAAGTTAATATTCTTTTAATTAATCTATTTTAGAATAGATATTTACATAATATGATAACTAAAATAATACAGTTAGCTAGTTACTTTGTTAAATTTAATAATAATTAGTCCTAACCTAACTAACTAACTAAACCTATGTTTTGCTTTTTATAAATGTTAATCTTTCTTTCCACAAAACCTTTAAAAAGTTAATTTATCAACAATAAAGTGATTTACATTTTTTATTTTTTATTAATTTATTTTTACAAAAATAGTGTCAATTGAATATTTGGGATGGGAGGTGGGGTAGATAGAATTGAATTCAAATTTAAGTCCCTTTAAATTATATTCTTTCTACTCAAAAAGCACCCATCTTCTCGTTAATTCGTTAGCAACATCAAATCGAGAAACTATGGTATATAAATTAAATTGGAGTAAAAATGTTTTTATTTATATTTCTCATAATTTTTAACTCCTTTTTATATCCCATCACTTCTTAAAATTGATTTATTTATATAATCCTACCTAGTCTTTTATATTTTATCCTATTTTTTAGCTCAGTTTGATTTACTGTATTTTTATAGATAATCGATAAACTAATATTATTAAAAGAAAAGAGTAATTATTTTTTAAATGCTAACTTATATTTCTAAAATATTGATGGTCTTTATTAAAGTAAAAAGAAATGAAAAAATAAATTGAGAGATACTGAAGAACAATATAAAAATTTGATAGAAAAGCAAGTATTAAAGCATTATTGAATATAATGAATAATGTATTTATACTCGAATTAAAATCATAATTATTAATTTTAGCAATTTTTAAGCCTTTTAGTTAAGAGCATTAATTAGTATATTATTCCACTTTATTAGCATAATTGTCATAAGAGCATTTATTATGCTGAAAAAGAAATACAATTTTTAGAACTCTTTTTCAAGCATATATTTTAAAAATTTTTTAATACTATGCAAACTTTAATTGTTTAGACTAATTAAGAATTTTTAGTAGAAAGAATCTTAAATAATAGAATACTAAGAGTATAAAAAGCTATTCAAATGATAGAATAATATTTGTTAAAAAAGTACTTTAATAATTAATTCACTATTATTTTACCTATTACTTGATTTTATTTAGAAAAAGTAATCACAAGTAAAATATAATAGATAACTATTTAAAACTAATTTAGAAAAGGATTGATTAAAAATAGAAAAATTACCAAATATCAGAGAGATTTTTACAGTGCTTTATTTAAGAAATTATGCAATTTACTATTAATTTAGGACTATCATTCTATTCTTTAAACTAAATTTTCTCTCTTACTTTTGAGCTATAGAATGACTACTAGATTTAATACTTAACGAGGCATTTTTTAATTAATGCATGTAAGGAACCTTATAAAATGAATTAAAGAAATAATAATATTAAATAAAGATTAAAAAATTAATTTTTTTTATATAATAAACTAATTTAGAATTAAGTAGTTAATAATCTTGGTTACCTAATATAAAAATCGAAATAATTTCAATGGAATAAGCTTTTGACGTTGAAGACCAAGATAGGATGGCCAGAAATTCTAAAATTGATTCTAATGTAGAAAGTAATAATATTCCTTCTTAACAAAAAGAGTTTCATACAAATCCTAATACTCAGGCCAAAGATGAGGATTAGGATATAAAAGCAGAATAATAACTTCCAAGTATTTCTTTCATGAAACTCTTCCGGTATGCTACATCATTTGATTGGTTTCTTATGATTACAGGAGCTTTTGCAGCTATAGCTAATGGCGTAGCACTTCCCCTTTTTGCATTTATTTTTGGTGAAGTAGCTGATGCCTTTAGTCCTACCTCTACTGGTGATAAAATTGTTTCAGAAGCTGGTAAAATGTCTCTTTACTTCCTTTATATTGGTATCGGTACTTTCTTCTTGAGTTGGGTAGGATATTTAGATAAATAAATTAAGATAAATATTAATTTTAATAATAATTATAATAGATTTAAATGGGTTGCTGGATGATCACTGGTGAAAGATAATCTATTACTTTTAGATAGGAGTATTTTAAGGCCGTTCTTAACCAAGAAGTTGGATGGTTTGATTAGATTAATCCAAATGAATTATCCAGTAAAATTGCCACCTAATGTTTCTAAATTTAAGGTGCTATTGGTGAGAAAATCCCCACCTTTTTAATGACAATTTCCACAGTCATTAGTGGTTTTGCAATTGGTTTTACTAGAGGTTGGTAAATGGCTCTCGTACTCACTGCTGCTTTACCAGTTTTAACTTTAGGTACTATATGCTTCTCACTTGTTATTTAAACCTCTCAAAAAAAAATTTCTAGTTCGTATGAAGTAGCAGGTGGTCTTGCTGAATAAGGGTTAAATGCCGTCAAAACAGTCAAATCTTTAACAGGAGAAGAATATGAGCTTAACTGCTACAAAAAAGGTTTAGACTAAGCATTTAAAATTGCATGTAGATATGGTACTTGGGCTGGAATTGGTTTAGGTAAATATATGAATTTAAATTTTGAATTCTTTTTTTTTGATTAGGTTTATTTTTTAAGAATACGTTTATTAACTTTGGAATGGAAATGGGTGACTGACTGACCTGCTGTAAGTTTAATTAATATTTTCTAAATTAACTTAATATAGGTTTGAACTTCTCTACAATGTTTTTGGATTATGCTTTGGGTTTCTGGTTTGGATCTAAGCTTATTGGTGATGGAATATATAATTCAACCTTAGATCGTAATTACACTTAAGGAGATATTATCGTCTGTTTCTTTGCTATTATGATTGGTAATACTTTATTCTTTCAATATAGATAAATAAATCTATTTATTTAAAAAATATTTATTATCATAATTTAGGTGGTAATTCTCTTGGTCAAATGGGACCTTGTCTCAAATAATTTGCTATTGGTAAGGAGGCTGGTAAAAAAGTGTTTAGTGTTTTAGAAAGAAAACCTCTCATTGAATAACCTCCTAATGCTAAGAAGCTCCCCAATCTTTAAGGAAAAATCCTTTTCAATAATGTCAATTTCTCTTATCCAGCTAAGGCTGATATTCAAGTCCACAGAGGTTTATCATTAAAAATTGAAGCTAATCAAAAAACTGCCTTAGTTGGTGAGTCTGGCTGTGGTAAATCTACAATTATGCAACTCATCTTAAGATTCTATGATCCTCAGTCTGGTTCTATTACAATTGATGGTTTAGATGTTAAGAAAATTGATTACAAGTGGCTCAGAAAAAATGTTGGGTAATATATTATTCTTAAGTGGATATTTTCTAATAGAAATAATCAAGTCAGCAAAACATCAATTCAAATTATTTAAATTAAATTGTTAATTTATTTATTTAATTCTATTTATTACTCAATAGTTATGTCGGTTAAGAACCAGTTTTATTCGCTACAACAATTAGAGAAAATTTAAAATTTGGTAATGAAGATGCCACTGAAGAGCAAATGATTGAAGCACTTAAACAGGCTAATGCTTGGGAATTTGTTAAGGATTTAGAAAAAAAACTTGATACTTATGTAGGTAATGCTGGAAGTTAAATTTCTGGTGGCCAAAAGTAGAGAATTTGTATTGCAAGAGCTATCTTGAAGAATCCTCAAATTTTACTTTTAGATGAAGCCACGAGTGCTCTTGATAGAAAGAATGAAGCTATGATTCAACAAACTCTAGATAAAATCTCATAAGGTAGGACTACAATCATTATTGCTCACAGATTATCTACTATTTAAAATTCCGATAGAATCTTAGTTCTTGAAAAAGGTGAGTTAGTTGAAGAGGGTACATTCTAATAATTAATTGATGCTAAAGGCAAATTTGAAGCTTTAGCTAAAAATTAAATTTAAAAAGAATAAGAAGATGCTGTTGAGAATCAAAATTTATCGTATTAAAATGTTGTTAGTATGGAGAATTAATAAAGAAAAAAATCATCAATTCATCATGATAGCTAAATTCATAATTAAAATTCTTAATAAAGAAACAAAAAATATTCTAATGGTCAATCATCTAGTGACTCTCCTCCAATAGATGTTGTACAAAAACCCGCCAAAAAAATTTTAACAAAAGAAGAATTAAAAAAGCAAAAAGTGGAGGAGAAAGGAATGTTGAGGAGGTTATACTAAATAAACAAACCTGAAAAGCTATACTTTTATCTCGGTAGCCTCTTTGCCTTGTTAAATGGGGCTTTGTTCCCTCTTTGTGGTTTAATTTTAGGAGAGTTTGTTTTTGTCCTTTCTAAACCTGATGATGAAGATTTCAGAGATAAATCGAATTTGTTAGCCTTATTTTATGTTTTTCTAGCAATAGGTGCTATAATTTTCACTATCTTCTAACAATCCCTCTTCATAAGGTAAATTACTATTTATTATTTAACCAAATGTATTTTCATCTATCTTTAAATTCTTTAAAGAGTTGGAGAAGGTTTGACTTTAAGAGTAAGGTAAAATTTATATATGAAGATGCTTAGAATGCCAGTGGGATGGCATGACTAACCAGAAAACAATCCTGGTAGTTTGTGCACTCATTTATCCGTAGATGCTCACCTTATTAATTCCTTAACTTCTAATGTTGTTTCTATTGAATTATAAAATTTCTCTTCTCTTATTACTGGTCTTATTGGGGCATTTGCTAACTCCTGGAGAGTTTCTTTGGTAGCCTTTGCTATCTGTCCTCTTATGATTATAGCTGGTTTAATCCAAGCTAAGTTTATACAAGGTTTCAGTGAAAGTACCGATGAAGCTTATAAGGACTCTGGATTACTTATTATGGAAAGTGTTACAAATATTAGAACTGTTGCTTCATTCGCTAATGAAAAGAAAATATCAGATTTCTACCAAGAAAAATTGCAAAAACCTTATGATATAGTAGTGAAAAAAGGTAATGTTTCTGGTATTACCTTTGGTTTCTCTCAATTTTCTATTTTTGCTGTGTATTCAATTATATTCATTTGTGGTGCTGTCTTCGTTAGAGATTATGGTGTTTCAATCAAAGAAATGTTCGTTTCTATTTTCTCTATTTTATTCGCCGCCTATGGAGTAGGTAACGCAAGTCAATTCATGAATGATGTAGGTGCTGCTAAGAATGCTAGTAAAGCTGTTTTCAAAATACTAGACAGTGAAGATGAAATACAAATAGTAGAAAAAAACTTCCCCAATCTTCATAACTAAAAAGTTTTAGGCGATATAGAATTCAGAAATGTTTCCTTCAAATACCCCACTCGTGATACTCTAGTTTTTGACAAGCTTTCTTTCAAAATTCAAAAAGGATAAAAGGTTGCATTTGTTGGTCCCTCTGGTTCAGGAAAATCTACTGTATTACAATTATTATAAAGATTCTATGATGACTATGAAGGAGAAATCTTAGTTGATGGAAAAGACATTAGATCGTATGACCTGAGAGAGTATAGAAGTAGTTTTGGTGTAGTAAGCTAAGAGCCAGTTCTTTTCAATGGCACTATTAAGGAAAATATAAAATATAATACTGATAATGCCGATCTTAGTAGTATCAAAGAAGCTGCCCGTAAAGCTAATTCTCTTAGTTTCATAGAATCAAATTAATTTGAGAGTCTTGAATAAAATAAAGATACTTCCTAATTAGGTACAGGCTTTGATAGAAAAGTAGGTCCTAAAGGTAGTTAAATTTCTGGTGGTTAAAAGTAAAGAATTGCTATAGCAAGAGCTATTATTAAAAACCCTAATATTCTTTTACTCGATGAAGCTACTAGTGCTCTTGATAACGAAAATGAAAAGATTGTTCAAGAGGCTCTTAATAATTTAATGAAAGGTAAGACAAGCCTTTGTGTTGCTCATAGAATCTCTACTATTAAAAATAGTGATTAAATTTTTGTTATTGAGAACGGAAAACTAGTTGAAAGAGGTAATTATGATAGATTGATGGCTAATAAGTCTTATTTTTATAGATTAAATGGTATTTGATTGTAAACAACACATATAATTTTGGAATCTAACTAATATATGTTAAAATTATTGTCTTAATTAATTAATAAAATGTATATCAATTTATTTTTTCTTTTATTTTTTATCTTAAAAATACTTTAATAAATTTTAATTTTTATTTATTAAAATTCAAATTGATTTATTCACACAAAATCATAGAATAAACTTTAGTAAAATCCAAAATAAGATTACATAAAAGGAAATTAAATGATAAAATAAATGTATTGCATAAATTCAAGATATTTAATAGAGAGCTTCAACATAAAAAAAACGAGAAGGAAATTTTCTAAAACAACAAAATCTCGTATAAATAATTTATTTTTTTAAAATTTAAGGAATTATTAAAATTATTATAAAAAATATTTATTTAAGAGATTAAAAGCATGAAAAAGGAAATAAATTACATCTTATAAGTCGCAAGCTGCATATAATACTCTAAAAAAGATAATAGAGTATGCTACTAATAAGCTATAGGATATAGATCGTATTGTGCTTGAACCTATATATTATCACTAATAAATTGGATGCTATTTTAAAAAAACTGATTTCACTTCTTGATGTAAAACATATACTAATTTTCTTTAGATTTCTGGTGTTAGTATTATACATTCGTTATTTACTACCTATTTCAAATGAAATTGAAGCCTTTTTTTTAGAATTGTTTTTATAAATTTTAATTAAATACACCCCATTAATTTAAGAGAGAATTTCTTATTTGAGTTTCAATATGTTTTAAGGATTTTATTTTCTACTTCAGATTTCATGAACACCTAGAAATATCTATTAGAAAGTGCTTATATTAGGGGATAATGTTAGAGTGTCAATTATATTACTTTGATCTTGATTAAATACCTATTTTGTTTGATTTCTAAGAAGATTTGGTGGATTGTCTTATAAAAATTACCAAGACTAATTAATTAGGGATTTCATCCACTTATTAAATGAATTTTTCAAAGAGAATAAAACTATAGTCATTACTAAAAGTATTCAAAAATAATATCTAACTAATAATACATTTTATGCAGCATTAACTATTTACTTCCTGTTTATTATTCCCTATATTACATTTAACTCAAATATTTAATTTTTTATGAATTTTAATTATTATTTTTATGATATAGATTAATATTTTGATGGACTGAAGAGAGATAAAGTTTTTTTAAACAAATTAGTAAAATATATGATTTAAAAATCACCATTTTTTAAAAATTCTACTTTGATGAATTTAAAATTAAGATTCTTTCAAAAAAATATTGTCTATTAGATAGAGTAAATTATATTCTTTTTTATTTAATAGGACAGTGCCTTTTTATAAAAATTATAAAACTATTGCAACTTAAATAATAATTTTTAATTTTGAATACTATTTTAACCAATAATTATATTATATCAATAAAATAAATTCTATTAGAATTATTAAGAAAAAAAATATTTATTTAAATTTTAAATTTTAAAATTAATAATAAAAATAAGATAATATCTTGCTCTAAACTTGAATAAACAAAAAAATAAAAAAGTAAAGAAAGATCTTTATATTTAATTATTTAAAAATTTTAAGAACTAAAGATATAATTCAAAAACAAGACTTGTAATTTTAATAATTTAATATTAAAATTTATTGATAACAATTTGATACTATTAGAATAAAGATTTAAATTTTAACTTAAAGTTAATTTTGATAAGTATGTGAATTATGGTATATTATAAATAGGGTGCTTACATAATTCTCTAACAAGGTCAAAAATTTTAAAAGAAAGGAAAGTAAAGATTTTTTACTAATTAAATAATAAATATTAAATATAGATGAATTCACTAAATTGTATTAATATTAATTATCTTTATTCAATAATCAATCCTTTTTTATTTCCAAAATTATATTCTTAATTACTTATAGTTAAGATATCTTAAAAGTTCATTTAAAACAGTAAGAAAATTATTGATTATCATAATATTTACAAGCTTTTTTAATTGTATAGTTAGTTTCTTCATTAAAATTTCATTTGTAAAATAATTTAAACTTGTTTGTATATATATATGCTTGTAATAAATTAATTATATTAAATTATTTTTATTAAAAATCACACTATTAATTAGATTAAACATAGTAGATTTTTATTTTTTATAAAATCAATTAATATTTTCATTTCTAATTAAAAAAATTAATAATTAATAGCTTGAGTACATAAAAGAAAAATGAATTAAGAATATATTGTTTCTAAGCTGAAATCTTTAAGAGATTAGTGTGTCAAAAATGATAATATATTTTAATATTTGACTGTGAAATTTTAGAGTTGGTCTGATTTACTCTTAAGAAATAAAGATTAACCAGTTGAAAAACAATATCCTTAAGTAGTTGAGAGTTCTAAAAAGTATTTTCTAGATATGAAGAATAATTATTAGCATCCTTTGAACTTAATTTAAGGAAGCTAACATGATATACTCTATAATCTTACGACACCTGAATCCTAGAATTAGATTATATCAGCTAATTAAAACAGATTTGATGAAATGAATGATGTGTTAAAGAGATGCAAAATCTAAAAGTATGCAACATTTAAAGTTAAACCTAAATTCTCAGTTGAAAAATAGTCTTAATATTAAAAATAAAAACATGCTCTTAAAAAATATGTGCAAAAAAATCATAGAATAACACCTTATTCCACATAGAAAAAATCAATGAGAACTTCAAAATAAGTCAAATAAGATAAACTATCTAATGAAAGGAATACAGATTAATATAAATAATCTTAACAAGATGATGCTGGAATTTACTTAACAAGCGAAAATCTTTTAGATAATATTAATATAGAAAGCTCATAGGATGAAACCAATTAAAAAAATAATTTGGGTACTAATTTAAGCGACTAATAACTTTAGTAGTCTTCATGCATTTATTAAATAAACAATAATTTATTAACTAAATAAAATATGTCAATTAAGAAAATTTCAGAGAGTTACATAGAGAAAAAAACGAGTTTTGAAGAGTATTTAAACTAAATCCTTGAATTTGAAAAACGATTTGATTTAACAGTACCAGATTTCTTTAAAGATAGGGAAATCCATCATTTTCGTATGACAATGAATAATTATTAGACTGGAATCCTAAGAATTAATGAAGTATAAATGATTAAAAAGATGGTGGAGGTTACTTAAAATCAAAGGCTTATTTCAGCTCTGCTTTTGATTTCAGTCGAAATGATTAGAAGTATATTAAAAAGGGCAAAAAATATAGAAAAAAACCTCTAAGAAGAACTTTTGATTGAAAAAGAAATGGATAATGTTAAAGAAAAGAGTTTTATATCTTATAAAGAGCAGATTACTAAATGTGAGAAATAATACGATGTGAAATTTCCTGAATTCTTTAAAAATAAAGCTAATTTCTTTAGAAGAGAATATTATGAAAAACGATTTTGTCTTGCAGTTTCAGATGAAGATTGCATTTAAATCCTAAAAATAAATTTGAAAACTAAATTAAATAAATAATTATCTTAAATTCTTCAAATTACATTTAATTAATTAATGCTAATAATAAGCAGAGCATAGGATCTATTAAAATAAAATTAAAAATATTGATTTTTATGTTAAATTTTAAATATACAGATTTACAAATTTATAATACTCATTTAGAATTGTATATTTGGATAACGTTAAATATATTGATTTATTATTATTTTTAAAATCTTCTTACTTAATATTGTTGTTTTTAATAAAATACTTTATAATTAAGAACATTATTCATAAATTAGCTAATTTTTTTGATTAAAAAATTCATAAAATAACAGATTGGGAACATAAGTGAAGAAATTCTGTATAAAATATAAATTAAAAAGAAAATTAATGTAAAAATTAATATAAATAATAAATTAAGAAGCATTTATAACCCAATAGATTCATGTTATTTGAAGTTTCCTATTTTAATATGACTCCATTATTTTATCTTAAAATTTTTAATTAGATTCTACTAAATTAACTTAAATATTCAAATCTATTAATAAAATGATATCTCCACCATTTGAGATAATTTAATATCTTTTAATTTTTAGGCCAATAATTTTATTATATTTTTAGAATTAATATTATGAACCTATTAAGATAATTAAGAAAGAGATATAAAATATCTTTTCGTAAAAAGTTAGTTAGGGGTAAACTGCAGTTTAATAGAAAAAGTTAATATAATTTCTATTTTTTATTCTCTTAATTAGGAACAAAGAATTCATTTGATAATGAAAAAAGTTTTAAAAAAAGAAAAAGAAGTAAATTAATAATATTTTCTTAAAACATCCTTATAGGGGTTGGGGTTGGGGTTGGGGT